>JAQGCQ010000197.1:0-18573 GCA_034699945.1 Chamobates pusillus
TATATTTATTTTTTAAGAGAAAATTTTCATTTATTAATCAAACGTTGCATTTGCTCTGATTTTCAATAATTTGTTGCTTATCTTAAACATGAGTTACAATTTCTAGTCGTGAGCCATGGGTTGAGGAATAAAAGATAAAATAAGACTCCAGTCAGAGGAACGCATATATCAGGGCAGAGGTATATCCCTTTGGGCTTTTTTCACTCCAAAAATTACATTTTTTTACAATATGTGTGTAAAAACAGATAAAGGACTTCGATCTGATTGAACACATTTTTTATATTAAAATCTTATTAAATGTATTAAATGTGTGTCGATTTGAAACTTGTACAACTTGTAGAATACTCTGCAAAAAAAAAAAAAAAAAATACTCCATCAAAAGGTTCATTGCCCTGAAAAAGCTCTGGACATCAAATAAAGTATTCTATAAATACATCATAACATATAACACCCCATAACAGCACTGAATAAACTATTAAATTGATAAACACTCAGATTAATGAATGTTTGCCAATGTTTTTAAAAAGTGTTGTAATTTTGTTCTTAAAATCAAAACATAGTTTCAAATAATATTTGGAAAAAAGTAATTATTTTGTTTGGAAAGCATTGTATATAAAAAATAAGCGAAAATATTCTTAGATTTCGATTAAATCAAATCAAACATTTTTTTGGGGCTAAAGCTCTGCTCTAATCTTTAAATCATTTTTCAATTTGGGTTTTAGGAAATTGCCAGAAGAGTTGTTTCTTTATTACCGGTGCCTCTAATAAAATAAAATCATTTCTTATGGTTTTTGATGGCATAAAAAGTTCATTAAAATTCACTTCAGATTCTAATTTGAATACATTATGAGTTGAAAACTGAATAAATGAAAGCAAATAAATAGAAAATAATAAAAACGAATATAACTTTCAAATCAATGTTTCAAAAGGAAAAATCTATTCAATAATTGTTTGGTTTGTTATTGAAGTTTGAATTTGATTTAGATTTAGATCTGATATGAGGAACAACACAACATAGAACCAGTGCAGTGCAAGTATTTACAGTTAGCCTGAGTTAGCATGAACTTTTTACCGGCTTATATACCGGTATATTAAAAACAAAATCCATTACAAAAGTGTTTCGAGTGTTTGAGTCGCTCTAAAATGTGAATACAATTTTATGAACTTTTTTGATGCAATTGAGGAAAATTTCATTAAAAGTTTATTCAATAAATTTTTTCATTGAAAATCAAATTACGTGATATAAGAGATATGAGACCCACTGTTATATACCCTGAGATCAGGAAAGAATTTTTTTTAGGAATCTTTGACTTAATGTTTAAGAAATAGTTATACTGAATGTGAGCTGAAAAAAGTTGAAGCTCTCAACCAAATTATAGCCAACTCTCCAAAACCTTCCGACAATTTAATGGTATTTTTTATGCAAAATCTATTCATTAAAATCAATTGAGTTTATTAATGATAGTCTGTTTCTAAATGAAAGGCATCTCTCAAATGCATGAAAATTGTTTGCAATTATTTGCGTAACGAATATTCAGTTTAAGTAAATTTTTGGCAAAACTCTTGTCGTGGAAGAGAAATGCAGTGCACTTATGCCGAAGTCAGTCATATTTAAAATTAAAATAAATATAATAATAAAATAATTGATTAATTTGTCGTTAGAAATGATTATACGGTAATAATGATGACTGAAAATTAACTTTTTTTAGTCCTGTGCTCTAAATTCATAAGTCGTTCGTCTCTTTTGCTATTTGAATGCTTTTTGGAAAATTGATTTGACTCTCGACTAGCAGTAGGTCTGAACAGAAGAAAAACTCTACAAAACTATTCATACAATTATAATGTTTTAGTCATTGAAACGATTCATGAATTCTATTAATATGTAATTTAGAGACGAATTTTGGCGAAACTTTAAATTATAAATCATTATAAATGATTCAAATATTCATATTATTGTTATTTAGTTTTGTGAAGACGTTTGAGAAAGTTTTGAACTAATTATTATAATTGCATACAATTTTTGTCAAACAATATATAATAAGAGAATATTTTCTTTGAAACCGCTTTACTTGATATGCATAAGTCTTTTCTACCAATTCATTGTATAACATAATAATACAGAGGTGCCGAACAGCATTAGCATAACCCCCTTCCCTTGGAATGCCCTAACCGTCAGCATTGCATTATTTTTGAGCGATAAACCAAAGCTCGATTCAACTTTAATTTAACCAAGGATATCTGTGCAGTTTACTTAATTACTATTGTTCTGGTCTTCCTCAACCAGGCACACTCAACTCAACTAAACAAATTTGAACAAGTTCCCTTTGACTTTGGTTACCCCTCAAATTAAACATTTCCCAGAATATAATTACACTTTTTTTTAATCACAAACCCATCAAATATTAATCACAAAATACGGAGAACTCTATTCTTGGAACGAATGACAAATAAAGGAGGAAAAGGAGTTAAAAGGAAGGAATTTGTTATTAAACTGTATTGATGTGCACAGGAATACTGTTTTTTTCATTAGAAAAAGTTCTGTTAAATATCCCTTAAATAAATTGAAGCAATGAATGGAGTCATTGATATCATCCCATGTTATTAAAGCTATGCCTAAGTTTTAATATGATTGGCACCAAAAAAAGTAAACAACATTTTTTGTTAGTTTAAGTTTGGGCTCGAATTGGATTCAGATTCTGAATTTCAGAAATAGCTTTTAATCCGCCATAAAAAGTAATGATTCAGAACAACACCACATCTGATCATATGGTCTGCCTTTCGGGGTATGGGGTGTGAGTTGGTGTGAGTTTCACTCAAATGCATTAATTCACAAAAATAGCTCACATTTATTCTGATGGATAATATTGATTCTTAACTCTACTCTTTTAGCAGGAGCACCAGAGGTGTGCTCTACCAGAGATTATGACCATATAACCATAGTATAACCATACTCAATTTGGGATTCCGTCCCAATTGGTTTCAAATTTGCATTAAAATACAATTTGTTAATCGTTGGGAATAAGAGACTAAAAATTAGTTTATACTCAAAAAATGTGAGACACTGTGAGTGCATTTTTGGGAACTAAATACAGGGAAGCCCTTTGCATATACCAGTGCTTAAAATTTATTTTTATATCTATTAATGTTATATTCGGTTGAATTACTCGTTTATTTTAAATAAAATGCGATCAGATTTGGTCTGACTCTGAGTGAGCCTAAGAACAACTAAATTAAGAGATGTCTTACTTGTCCAAAGAGGTGCGGTTTTCCAGTGATGGTTATCGTGTGTAAAACAATTCATTTTTTCATAATTACAGGTTGTGTTCAAGAATTTCGTTTTTCGCCTCATTTTTTTCTCTTTCCGTATTCGATGTCTCTCTAAAAATCTCATTCGTTTGCGTTTTGAGAGCCGGCGCTTCAAATACCGTTCCCTGCGGTTCAGTTCGTCAGCGCTTGGATTACAATTACATTTATATCCGTCGGTAGACATTCCTTGAAGTAGAGGTCTCTTCATATTGAGATGTCTTCGAATGCCTTTGAGTTCCAATAATTTGTTTTGAAGTTTTTTGATCATAGAATCCAATCTATTCTTCTTTTGTCTCCAAATCTGTTTGTTTTCATAGATTTCGTTCGAACAGGAAATGGTTTGATTCGAAGATATAACACAAGAGGTGCTGTTCTTATCGTCCGCATTCTGAGTGCCCGCATATATTCCTGAGTCGTTAAATGTTTTGGCAGTACTCGCCTCCAGTAGTTTATTCAGTTCATAGACCCCCTCCACATCAAAGCCATCGTTTAATAGTAAATCCAAATCCCGTTTAGTTCGGGAACCGATAAAAATGGGTCGAAAACCTTTGTTAAAGACGTGCTCTTTAAGGAATCGTCTCTGAAGTCGCTTCTCATTTGAGTCTAATTTTCTTCGTTTGGTTTTTATTGAGAAGTCATCAGAAGTGCCATCAAATTCATTATCAAAAGGAATGTCTGTATCTGTAGATTGTTCTGAAGGACAGATACATTTCTGGCGCAGTTTTCTTTGGTAGGCTTTACTCCAAAAAGATTTTCTACATTTTCTGATTCGCATTTCATAGCCATCGAAGAAACACTCAAACTTCTGGTAAGGACTGCACGGAAACCGATATTCAGGTTTTTGACACTCAAGTGAAAGCCATTCTCTTTTTGTGAGCGCAGGTATATTAGTGTCCACTTCTTTTGTATATCTCCTGGAAATTAATTTTGAAATTATATTATAATTCGATATAATTTAATATTCAATTAATGTTTACCCTCTTTCGATAAGGAAGGTATGTCTCCATTCAATCTTCTGTTTATCATCTGCTTTGTCGGACTCGTATGTGTTCTTAAGTAATGGCAGAACAGAATTGCCGTCCATATGTTCGGGTACTTTAACACCGGCGATGTCGAGAAAAGTAGGCGCCAGGTCTATATTCAACACAATCTTATCGATTCTGAATATAATTTGATTGAAATGATTGAACCGATTATTCATTGAATTTAAAAATTATAATAATTAAGAGTTGAGAAAATTGATATTTAGCTCACTTGTGACCGCCCGGCAGTTTGGGGCCCCTCACGAAAAAAGGTACCCTCACGTCAAACTCAAAAGGCATGGCTTTTCCTTTAACTAATCCAAACTATTCGTGAATTAATGTCAAAATCAATCATTAGATGCCAGGAATCAATGCATAAATTATAATATTAATGTTGAATGCATTGCATACCTGTCCCAAATGGTAGCCGTGATCTGATGTGTAGAATATGTAAGTATTTTCTAAATAAATGAATAATTTGAGAATTAAATTAGATTATAAGAGCGGACACACATTTCTTGAATACAAACCGAGTTCTCCTAAATCTTTGAGTTCATTATATAACTGAAAACAAAAAACAAATTTTCAATTAATTTCCGCAAAATATTGAAATTCAATAAAATTATTACTCTTTCAACCGATTCGTCCACAGATTGTAATGTTTGGAGTCGTTTCGTATGCAACATATCAGTGAAGTCTTTGTGAATCGGTTCCATTTTACCCGTATTTCTTAGCAACCATTGTTTATCAGGGTTTGGCGCGTAGTCCCAACTGGGAGTCCTATTCAAACAAACAAAAATGAACTAGTTTAAAATTTAGTTCAAACTTATAATTGAATTACCGATGAGTTGTGACATTAAAAAACATGTTTTGAAACTGTGGCGCCGCGTCTTCGGGTCCGTGTGGACCGGGAAACGACATAACCATCATTAGGGGCTTATTTGCGAAAAACCTTTTGGAATATCGAAGAAATTGGAGGCTATCGTTGATAATGAGGTCGGGGTAGTAATCAAGTTGATAATCATCGCCGTGTTTTACTTTATTTCCGTTCACATTCAGAGTGTAATTATAGAAACGGGAATTCCTCACTAATGCTGACCATTCTTTCCAACCGTTAGGAATGTAAGAACCGTTGTATTCATTCAAATATTTGCCAAAAAATGCTGTCAAAAGAAATTTCGAACATTAGATGATTGAATCAAAAGAATTCTTTTGTCGATTTGATGGCATACCTGTCCGATAGCCAGCATTACTAAGATATGAAGCAAAAGTTCTGGTCTCGTAAGTGGTCTGCCATTCTTGTGAACTGCAATTGTCGTTATTTGTCTGAACACAAATCAAATAAAACATTAAATCAATACAAGAATTGAAAAGAATTTGACAGCAATTGATCCAAAGCTCACATAAACGTTATGGTTGTGTACATAAAGACCGGTCAAAGAGGACGACCGACTCGGACAACACATCCTATTGACAAACAAAAATTGCAATTAATTTGAATCCAGGAATTTATGTTAATTAAGATTGACTTACGGAGTGGTGACGTATGCGTTCGGGAAATGAACGCCTTCTTCGCCCAGAATTTTAGATGTTTTTGGCATAAAATTCATGGAACCTTTAAATGTAAATAATTGATAAGTTTTAGGCCAAGAATTTTTTCAATGCCTTGAAATGAGCCTTGAATTTCAAATACTATTTTTAAGTCTAATTTATGTTTTGAGAGATATTTCACAGAAGAATAAAAAAACAAAATAAAGATTTATGGCATTTGTTTGGCATTTCTCACAATATATTTGTTTATTCAGAAGAAAAATTCAAAATAAGATCTAAATCTTTGAATTCTTTGAAATGAAAGTATTACTGAAAACTTTTTTTTTTGAATGATTAACAAATAAATTATTTTAATGATTATAAAAAGGATTTTTTTGTTCAAAAAACTAATTGAGAGAAATTCAGAACTCATTTATTAGAAGTTGTTTTGATTGACTCTTAGATTAAATTCAAGATATGAATAAATATGTGTTTAATTAGAAAAAAGAGCTCATTATTTGCTAATTAACTGTTTCTGTGATTTCTGTTAAACAAAATTTTAGAATTACTTAAATTTTAAGGAAATTTTGAGGAATTACTCGTTTTTGGCTAAACATTCATTATTATTAAATCAATGGTAAAAACTGAAATTATTACGATTTCAGACATTATTAAGTAAAATATTCAACTAATCGATCAGAAAAATCAAATTAATCTCAATTTAAATGAGTTTAAGTGATCTGAAGTTTGATTTTTCTTGCAATTCAAAGCCACGTTTAGAACATTTAAATTAAAATTTGGTTCATTTAATGATGATTTTGAGTATAATTTGATTGATTCTAAATAAATATTGAGATTAAAGTCATTAAAATAAATAAAAACTTGAAATTTATAATAACAACAAAAAACATTGAGAATTATTTATCAACTAAACGACTGAATAATCGCTCGAAATATTATTACAGATTAGTTTTTATTCTTGCTACAATTTTTTTCATAGAGTGTGAACTATACCATCATTTTTCAAATTATCTGTAAATACATTAACGAAACGAAAACAAAATTAAATTTTCATTCATTTATTCATTTATACGGATATCACTTATTTTGAAATCTATTTATTAAAATCCAACTTTTTTTTAATGTTTAAGATTTTTTAAAAACTCATTTCAAAGATTAATGTGTTTTACTATTTGTGTTATTATTTTTGATTACAAACTGTTTTCTAATGACTTTAAATGCAGTCATAATATAATAGAAAAGGAAAAGAAAATTAATTTTAGATCTAAAGAGGATATTGAATAAAAGGATTGCCATCACTTGCCATCACTTACTCTGAATAGCGTTTAATTGAAATTCAAATGCATGACAAGACTCACCCAATTCAATGTCCTGATCGTCGGTCAGAATAAATATAATGTTTGGCTGTTTTATTGATGAATTGTTACGCTTTCGGAAACTTCTATTAAACGACTGATCGTTGAATAGAAACGACGACGGATTCATTGGTGGCACTAATTTCTGTTTCCAGTTCTTGGTGTTGGTGTTGGTGTTGGTGTTGGTGTTGCTTGCTGATATTCTTGATGAAGGACTAGACTCGAAATCACGTGCATTTCTGACCACTTGACCGCTTGACTCGTATTGTGAGAAATTGTCTCTTATTTTATGTCGGTTTAAATGATGGCGATTATGGTTGTGATGACGACCTGTTTTATGGCTATTCTCATGATATGACTCTTCGCTATCAGTGGTATGAGTGTTGTGTGGGTCCACACAATTGGTCACCACAAGTATTGAATAAATTATTAAAATATAATACATAATCATATAATTAGCCAATGATTGGCAGCAATTGTCGTATGATTTGAATTTCATGTTTGCAAGACTTGATGGAAGCGTTTTATGAAATAAGGCGAAGATTTTTCAATCAATTGCTTTCAGAAATACATTTTTGGAGCAAATTCTGCAAAAATTATAAATATTTAGAAAAACTTGAAAATGCTTTTAAAATTTCAATTTAAATATTTTTAGAAAAGAGAAACTCAGACTTCTTTATTCAGTTTTGAAATTAAAGAACTTTTAGATTAAATTAATTTCATATTAAATATTTTTCGAGACTTGTATTGAAAGTGAGTTTTTCTCACACTTTTCTATTCACTCAAAGTTAAGGTGAGATCCGAAGACTACGTATAAGTAATTAGATATTAAATCATAAAATTTATTGACTTTTTATTTATTTTCTAGAAATTAATTAAACATAAAATTCCTTACCCGAGACATAAATATTTGAATTTTAATGAAATTAATGCTTAGAATAGAAATACTATTAAATAGATTATTAAAGAATAATTTATTCATAAAAGGTATAGAGACGTGAGCAAGGTCGTAATTCTACAATAACCACTATATATCGACACTCAGGTTGGTCTCAGTCGTAAACTCAGATATAGATTTATCTTGGTTTGGATCACCACAAGTTCTGATCGCACAGACACTGTTCTCAACCAATAGTCGATTAGATAAGTGAATAACTTTTGTGAACATCTCTGATATTTTCTGATATTTTCTGTTATTAGGATTTTAAAATTCATTGAAAATAAGATAAATAGGAAAACCTTGATTTGGTTCCACAAATCTTCATAAACTAAATCATAAAAACTTTAAGTACTCTTACGTTATTTTGATGACTATTTATTTTAGAAATTATTTCATTTAAACATGAGATGAGTTTTTCTTTAAAAATCAAAAATTTTCAATGATTTTTCGTTCATTTGATATATTTTTGTCAATTTTTCGAAACACTGAAATCGATAAACCACTAAAAGTGGGCCCCATTTTAAATCCTTTCCTTTAGATTAAACACAGGCTTTGCTTTCATTTGAAGAGAAAAAGTGTTTAGTTTTTGGAATGCAATTCAATAGGAAATATGTTCAGCATTTCTGAAGTAATTGAACCGTAGTTTTTCATAAAGGCATGAAGCTCAGCATAAACAGGTATTGCTTCATGCCTTTATGAAAAACTTCGGTTCAATTATTGTTCGCATAAATGTCTAAAACAAGTCAA
The DNA here is from genome assembly GCA_034699945.1 of Chamobates pusillus. Lineage (NCBI taxonomy): Eukaryota > Metazoa > Arthropoda > Arachnida > Sarcoptiformes > Chamobatidae > Chamobates > Chamobates pusillus. The sequence goes on from JAQGCQ010000197.1 coordinate 8,922, forward strand.
GTACTGAAACAATATTCTCGATAACAGTTTTGAAATAAATAAACAAATAACACATTGAGAACAAGATATGATTAGCAAAAAGTCTGGACAACTATTGTATTAAATTTCAAAATCTTTGTTATTTTCAGCACAAAGTTGTTAGGAATAGGACCTCGATATTTGCTCCACAATTGGTGTGGAATTAAAGCAATGAATAATGATTTAAAATGAAATTTAAGAATCAAATGAAATGAGAACTCTATGAGAATTAATGATCAAATAAACATTAATTGATTGGATTGAGAGGAATGCCTATCAATCAGTTGTTCTAATCTTTGGAGCTATGAATCAGACGAGTATTATATGCCGTTTAATCAAAACACAGACTAATTGGTAATTAAGTAAATGTCTATAAATGTATGATAAGAAGTGATACAATAATTCAAAGCATTTTCTCATTAATATTGTATTTCTTTAGAAGAGAAGAGAAAAAGTAATTAAACCATACTTTGTATGGCATTCATATTCATATTTGGCTTTACAGACACCACTCAAATATGGATTGATATCGTTTTGATCGCATTAAATATCTTCAAAATTCATTGACTTATCTCGACGTTTGAAAACATAGTTTACATAAATAGTTGAATAATTGGGACATAATATTGAACTTAATTCTCAGTGAATATATGGTTTGAACGGATGTAAAGTTTAGGTTAAATTATTTTATTGAAACTAAAAATGATTTTCACTGCAAATGTGAGTCAAATGAAATTATTGGAGAAAACATAAAGGAATAGTACTTGAATTTTAATAATAATAATAATAATAACTTGGAATTTGAAAGAAAAATAAATATTTGGGATATTTTTAAGTATGAATTCAAAGATTCGATTGCTTTCCAGAATTTTCTTAAAAATCTAAATCTGATTATAATTTTTTTTATTAACATTTTATCAAAATCTCAAACAAATGTTAAGTTTAGTAAAAAATAATTTTAAACAAATAAAAAGAGAAAATTTCACCAAAAAAGTACTCGACTCATTTATCGTTTAATCTGGAATACCATTCGGTCGGACAGATAACAAGATACCCGGTGCCGGCAACCAAATAAATCAACTTGATTACCTTTTGAGATGCCCTCAAACCTAATTGTAGTATTGGTTTATTGTTTGAATTCCTCTCATTTGATATCAGTTACAAAGTTCTCAATTGATTAATATATCATAAGAAAACACATAAACAATCAAAAAACAAGCTTGGTCGTCCATAACTATTCGAATGTCACTTTAATAGTAAAAAGTTTTGCGCCAAATGTGCGAAACAAAGCAAAAACAAAATTGATTGCAGTCTTTTGTATTGTGAAAAATGTCATTTTATTGCTCTCTCTCTCTCTCTCTCTCTCTCTCTCTCTCTCTCTCGCAGTCACTCAAAGGTGTGACCGATTTTGGAAGAAATAATTGATGGCAGACTCACTGAAGTCCTTTTAAGAGAGTAAATAAATCTTTTAAGTACTTCTTCTAAAAAAGTGTTTCCTAAAAAAATAAAGACATTTTGAAATGAAATTAAGTTTAGTTTTCTTAAGAATTGTATGAAAAGCTTCTCAAATAATAACAGAAATGCGAATTCTTTTTGAATTAAATTCATTGAATATATTCTGAACCCAAATTTGAGTACTTTTTGGCGAACGACTGGAATATCAAATGAAATATTTGCGAAAAGCGGTCATTTGATTGGAGTTCGTGTGAAAAATACATCGAATTTTTGTCGAAACACTCGAAACACAGTCTGAATGAACAAAGATTTTAGTTGTGGTGCAGACAATCGTCTTATTGGCAGCACTTCTCCGATGAAATTTCTCAACAAAATGTGAGCTAAAGTAGAGACTAAATAAAAGACTCATTTGTTATGTACTCGACTCAAGTGTTTTGCTTTTACACAACTATTGTCTGAAAACAACTCAAATGAATAGAAATTGAATTCTTGTGAGAAAATGAACGAAAGAAATACAAATTTTCATAAAAAACTAAAAAATGAATTAATGTTTGCTCTGAAAAAAAGTTATAAAGACTTCAAAATTCGTTTTAAAATATCTGATAATTTTTGAGAAAAACTTGAAATATTTTATCAAAAAGAGTGGAGAAGTAGTGGAGAAGTGGTAATAAAGAACTGACAGTTGGTTTTCGTGATAAAAATTCCTTAAAAATCCTAATAATTTTAAGAAATGTTAAACAGAAAACATAAAAATAACTAAATTCTGATATGAATTATATAAAAATCTCAAACGAAAAGACGATATTTTTTATCTTAAATAAAATGTTCAAAAAATTTAATGATTAGTTTACTTACAAAACTTCTTTAGTGTTGACTTTAAAATGAAAGTTTGATTTTGATTTCGATCAGAATTTTGAAAATAAATGTCAAAAACTTATAGTCAAATGATTTGGTAATAAAAATTAATAACATATGATAAGTGAGGGCTGAGTTGTCGCAGGTTTACAATCATTGAAATGAATTTAATCGACAAAAGTGTGAACACCATTAAAGAGGAACAGATTTAGAGTCGAAAATAAGTTTAATGTTTATTGCGTTCAGTTTGAAGTCAATTGATTGCATTCGTACTAAAGATAAGACACTGGCGTTTGAAGACGAGCGCAGATCAGTTGTCGAAGAGTTTAAGTGACGGTGCGTTTTGGACACACGAGTTGTGCCGTTTCTTCTATTTTGGGCCGCATTTAACAACAGAGCAATAAAAGACTTTCCAATAGATATTAAATGTTTGCAGGAATTACAGGAGTGAAGGCATGAGCGGCACAAACACACTGACAAACGAATTGCCAAAAGGAATCCCTGAGCGAAGCGACGCTAACTATTTGAGAAAAAAGGGGTTTGGCTTCAAGGATAGGATATTACGAAATTGTATTATCAAAATCATAACACATTCTCTTATGGCAAACGTCAGTCAGTGCTAAAAATAAGGTCATTTCACTTGTAATCAAGTGTTTGGAACAGAGCAGAGGCAGAGCGCCGGTAATTGTGCACAGCATAGCCATGGCTAATATTATGGCATACACTCGTGTGATGGTATGCTTGGGTCATATTTTATTGGAAGCCAACTCCCAAATGAAAAATATTGTAGACATAAAAGTTAGTCTCGATGTGAGACCAATACAAGTGTGTGGTGTGAGTGGTATGAGTGCCACCACTACAGACACTACAGACAAACACACCTTAATTTGCAAAAATAACTGCAACCAAACGCTGTTAAAGTCAGAGTCTATTAGGTATTCAAAATTTAAATGAAATGATTGGAACTGTTGGACGACCACTGCATTCGGAGACAACACAAGTGTTGCCACACATTCATCACATTCTATACATTCCCCAAAACTAAAGCAAAAGTAAAGCCCTGGAAAACATTGGATTTGAGAAATTGGCAAAAGGAATGCCTGAGTCTTCAAAGCCTCCCATCGAAGAGGAGATCCTTTTCTGTTGCCGAAGCGCTCACAGCTTTCAGACCAATAGATGTTTGCGCTGTTGTATCGCCGAAAGCGCTTTAATACCAAAAACACAAATTCGTCCCATAATTACAGACCAATACTTTCTTCAGATTTATTGTTAAGTATTTCTATTATAGTTATTAACAAATTATATCATAACTCATATCATTTGAATATCAAAATAGACAACAAATTGCTTTCGCTTTTAATGTTATTCACAAAAAAAATTCAAATACAAAGACTGAGTGAAGACTCAGTGAACGTATCATTGGCTCAAAAAAATGCTATGAAATCGAGCGCTAAGTAAACACAATGTTTTGTTTGAGGGAACGGAATAGAAAAGAGAGATATCTAAAGAAAACTGTACGACAAATAAGCATTTTATGTCTCACCCAACGAACAGACATCAAGTTTTTTAAGCATAGAATAAAAGTGGTGTTTGCCGTCAAAAGTCATTAAACGGTTCAGTTTTTGCACAAAACTATAGAAATACTAATTTTGTTCACAAATTGTTTTTAAACACATTTGCATTGATATCACATTTGAAGACCAGTTTTTCAGAGAAAAATACATCAGATTTTCGTTTCGAAGAACATTATTATTAAAATTTTGGAAAAGAGTTGAAGTGTTGAGCAGAACAGAGAACAGGTGTGTGTTTGGAATGAGTGCTAACTCTGTGTGTGCTTTTCGTACTAAAGGTTAAGCTCAACACCAAATCAAAGTCACATTCATTGAGAGCTGAAGACCGGCATATCTCGAATGTCGAGCACTCACTCACACAAAACGCATTCTATATTTCATTCATCTCTTTTAGGGCTGTTTAGGAGAGCAATACTTTGATAGTATGGGTGCACACAATAACCAACACTATTACTGCTATCTTCTGACTTCACCTCAATATAAACGGTTGAGTTGTGCCCAATAGTCCAATAGTGACACAAAAGATAAACGCCTCAAATATTGGACAGCCATTAGACCAAAAGATAAATACATTTTGAGCGCTGACCACAAAAATTACTGCTTTAATCTTGAGTTGAGTTTTGATGAGTTTCTCGAACTTCAAATTCTTTTGAGACACTCAGAGATGATGTCTCTCAGGATTACTCTTATTTTAGAGCTCGAGTCACACAAAACTGTAGTCGAGTTCTCCTCCATTTGGATCACTGTTCCCTGAGATCGCTGTTCAGTAGAGATATGTCTCATTAATTTTGTTTCAATTAATTACTCAAAAAAAAAAAAAAAAATAAAAATCTAATTCAAAGATAAATTCCTTAAATTGTTTTACTTTTCAATAAACAAAAAGTTTAAATATAATTGAAATTCAGTCAAATGTTTGCAGTGATTGCGGAAACAAATATATGTGCTCTCAATTTAAAGACATAAAAACTAATAAATATAAATATGATAAAAGTGAAAATGAAATCTTCATCAATAAGTTTGTGATACAATACTAATGATTGCATTCAATATGAAGTCATTTTAAGAGAAAAAAATGTAAAAATGGTATAAATATTAATAAAAGCAAAGAATTTGTTTTAAAAATAATTGAAAATAAAATAAACTTACGATTTGAACGACACATCCGTTAGGGTTCTGTTCAACGACCGCGTCATAGATTCCGGCCTTTGATATTAAAGACATGAATAGCTGTAAATCTATTGAACCCCAGGTGTAGTTAAGAGGCGGCAGTGTATGAGTGGGCGAATCACTCGTCAGTTCATGCATTTGGGATTTGGTCAGTAATTGAAGCTTAAATTTGTTGTCTTTTGCTAATAGAGAACCGGTAACTGTTGAGATGCTAACACCTGAACGCACTTCCACTGGAAGAAGAGTTGAGGCCAACTGTAATACAAAACATAATTAATTCATTGAAAAGACATTAATTTTGTCAGTAATTAGGACTCACATCAGAGTCGATGTCTATTCGTTCGAATTTTCTTTTAATCGGAAGTTTTATGACATAATTTCTTTTGTAGGCGAAGACATTCGTTGTCTCGCAATCGATCACTAAATCCGTTCGATTCTTCATAAGTGGGGGCGGACTGGTATAGCTCTGAGGTATAACTAGATTTTTTGGTTTCAAATCTTTGAGTAATTTGTTTGCCTGAGAAAAGTTTAGACTCGTGTCTATCGGACAGTAAACGACACGCATTAATAAGGGCTGGTATGGAGACAGCGCTTCCATATATGGAAAATCCGGTTCTGAAACAAATTAAACTTTAAGTCATTTAAACGAAGTTTTGTTTTTAAGAAAATACCTGTGAATACAATCAGATTATTGGATGAGTGACCCCACAATTCAATCAAATGGACGACATCTCCAAAACGAAGAGATGGATGTCCAGTAAACACAATACACGGGGTCTTAAATTCTGTATTGAATGTGTCCAAACTAATGCCTGAAAAGTGCTTGAGGCGCCCACCTCTTACAAGAGCCGCGTGAGGGAAGGGCTCTGTTTTTGAAATTCTGGGTTAGGCTACAAAAGTTAATTGATTGGGAATACCTTCTGGAATATAAACGCGCGACTGTTTGTTGTTTGTCAGCCATTCCGCCAAAATGTTAGAGTAGGCCAACGAATGGTCGGCCATCGGAGATATGAAATACATGGGTACTGATACGTGTCCGCTCTGCTCCAAATGAACTGAAAGACATTCTAACAGATCGTAAATAACTCCCGAAGAATAACAGGGAACCAAAACATTGCCTCCCATTTGTAAGGCTTTCCCTAAAATAGAAAATCTGTTAATAAATTGGATTTAAATGAAAATTTATACCAATATTGACGCAAAACTCCCCTAACATAGAGTCGGGGTTTACGTGAGGGGTTTGACTCAAATTGTTTAATATGAGAACATCCGCATTTCGGAGAGGTATGTGATCCATAGGTTTAGGGTGAGTGGTAAGAGTCGATGAATTGGACAGATAGACAATCTTCTCGTGATTACTTGTGATAATCCAATTACAACTACCGATACAATAGCCGGCGCTCAGCGCTGACGCCTGAAGTAATCCAAAGATGTCCTAAAAATCATTTCTATTAATAAAATTGATTTAAAAATTGAAAGTGAATTACAATTTGTTCAGAAAAGCCAATAACTTTGATCTTCGAGAGACAACTATTCATTTCTTTTGTCGAATAGATTTGTTGCCAAAGATATGGTTTAGCCGTTTGTGAGGAATCGAATAGGAATTGGAGGGGAATGTGTTTATAAACGTTAGGCTTTTTCCAAGTGGTCGCCTCTTTGGCTTTCGGTGATCTTTCGATGTATTTAATCATTTCTTCCATAAACTGTTTGGCGATTTGAAGAGTGGGTTCCGTCGCATAAACAACTCCTTTGAATTCAGTCCTCTCTGTGATGTATGGAAGGGCTAACATTGAGTGGTAATTAGATATTAAGATGACGTCCACGTGTTTCAAATTTATTGTCGAAGTCTGTTATTAAATCAAATCCTAATTAAACCCAAAATTGAATAAAACCATTAATACTCACTTCTGGTACACAAAACTCAGGAGCACTGTCCACAAAGACACGACCACAACACTCCTTCAACTCCTATAAAGTAATAGAAATGGTTAATAAAGATAATGATTAAACAATTGTTAAAATCGATGGTTAAATACATTTTCGAGTTGAGGCTCTTTTATGTCTTTCGGCGTCCAATTGGGAAGCGATGACAAGTGATTGCTATTAAGTAAATACAATAAATATCGAATCGGAATCAAGTGATTAATTGGACAGATATTGGACAGACCTGTGGACGAGTGGCAGAGGAAGGAAAGACAATGTAGTGGTGGTGTCCAACGCACAGTCAAGCATTACAAGACTCGACTTAAATTTGATTGCATTACACGCTTTGCTCGCATTTCCCGATAGACTTATCTTTTGGACAAATGTCTCATTAATTTCTCATTTTAAATATGAGTCAATACTTACGAATTTCATTGTAATTATTTGATGAAAACGCGATTCAAATCAAATTAAAAGTTGATTTAAAACTGAAATCCACTTTGTTTTGAATGTTTTGCCGACAATAAGGGATCGTTCAATAATTAACACAAAAACTTTGAATTCGAATTGTTTTGCTCATTAAAATTTCCTTGCTCTACTATACCTTGCTCTATTAGTTGAACAACGGATAATTTTTCAATTATTTTACATGGGGTATTTAATCTTACTTGATGTAAACACTTGTTAATTTTTAATCAATAACATTCTAAATATAGAAAAATACAAAAATAATTATATTCTCGAAGTTTTTTTAGATTCTGAGTTCCATAAATTGGGGGTTAATTGTAATATAAGTTCAAATTATTAAATTGTCTATAATTTGGTTTTTATTTATAATAGTTTAAATGAAAGGAATAACGAGTTGATTAACTTTAATGAATATTAAAAAATATTCAAATATATAAAATTCGTAAAATTAGGAAAGAATGACATAATAAGTTTTGATCACTCAATTTGTACCATGATAATCAAGTTTCAGAGTAAATAACTTATTCAACCCTGCCATATTTTCCTTTCCTAATTCAGCCTCAATTCTATAGGCTATCGAAATATAATTAGAAAGGTCACTTTATTGAACTAATAAGCAAGGGGTTTAAATTAAAACTTTTAATATAAAAAGTGAATATGAATGTGCTCAGGTTAGGTTGGGTTGGGGACCCCAACTTGGGGTCAATACTTTCAACAATTTTGAATTCAATTTGGAGAGGAATTTCACAAATTCTCAGATATTGTTATTGTCTTAATCGTTATATCACTTTTTGGAACTTGGTCAACCTATTGAAACCTATTGCTCAAAAAGTGTATATTTATTTCAACAAATTATTAATTTATTGAATTTTTTTTTGTGGAATACTTTTTGTCAGTTAATTAATTAAAATAATTAAAATAATAAAAGTTTTAGTATTGAAAATGCATTCACTTTGTATTTGACGAATGGTTAAGGTTTTGTGACTCAGTGTTGCAAACTTGTGATGAGTCAGATATGAGTTGTCCTTGTACAATACACTACAGACTTGTATTTAATTTTGTCAAAATTTAAGTCCACTCTTCGCGAGAATGACTCTATCGGTGGACGTGTATTTGGACAGCCGTTTAAATTTTTCCTAACAATACCTTATGTTTGTTTGAATCCAATCCCAAGGGATGAACAAAAATACCGACTTATGAGTCATTTGTTTAATTAAGTCAGGGATTCAAAAGTGACAGAACTTACAGATCATATGATTCTACAATTTGTACATCACATCAACTCAACTCAAGACAAGGATTAGAAAATTAAACAAATTTTGGGGATTTTGTGTCAAACAGTTCAACAAAATTGAGTTCATTCTATCTTTCAAAACAAAACTTATTTTGCGTTCAAAATTGTTATCTTATTTTTGATCTCTAATTAAATTTTATTATAATTTAATGAAACGACAAAATAACGGAATTTTAATTTATAAAAATTGATTAAACCACCATGGCCTATTTCCTTTTAGAATATTCTATAGTAAAGAATGATGACCATTGTAGTTTTAGTTCTTGTTTTAAAACTGACATCAGATTATGTTGTGCTGAGATATATCACGTTAATTTGAAACTAGTACAATTTCTTTTAATTTTCCTTAAGATTCTTTGTCAAAATTTAAATGAAATAAAAGATTTATTTATTTATTTCCAAAATTACAAAACTATTCAAATAAAATCCAAATCTATTATAATTTTAAAATTGTTTTGAATCAAAACTTTGATATAAAAATTTGTACATTCGATCACTTCATTAGTAAATATTAAATTCGTAAAAACTATTTATTATTTCAAGAGTTTAAAAGTAATAAAGAAGTAAATCATTAAAATTGTTTTAAACATAAAAAATATAGGAATTATCGCTAATATGGACCGCTTGAAAGTGATGAGAGAGGCATCAGTTCGCCAGTGCTCTGTTGGGATGGGTTATAGCTGAGAGCATTAGGCATTGCTTGAGAATATGCGGTCAGAGTGGACGGGTTGTGATGAGCTAATGGAGGAGACATATGAGGACTGACTTCATCATTAGCCTGACTTAAATAATATGAAGATGTGGTCGGATATGGCGTTGTCTGAACATTCAAAGATGTGAGCGTTGAAAAGTTAGGATAGTTGCGGGCCGACACCATCTTAGAATTGGGGTTGTGTTGGCC
>JAQGCQ010000198.1:0-18548 GCA_034699945.1 Chamobates pusillus
TCCTAGGTAGAAATATTGAAGTTTTTATAATTTGAATCTCATTTTGAAGTTCATTACCCAAAAGAATTACCTTGATAACTATTAACTTTGATGATTTTTTCAAAATTTTTTGTAATGATTTTATTGAACGATAATTCACCAACAAAATAAAACATGTTAAACCTTGGTCAAATTTTATATTAGCATGGTAAAAATAGGTTAAAGTTAGAGTTTGAAAAAAACGCGTTTATTTTATTGGGGATCTGATAGTTTTTAAATAATTTAGTTATTTTTTCTAAATAACTTGAATTCAATATGATTCTCTTATCACCGTTTAAGTAAATATCAACATATTAGTTTCAAACTGATAAATGTTTTTAACATGAAAAGGATAAAATGTTCTGAATTACCAAGACCAGTAAACAAAATTAAATCATAGTAAAATAATAATTTCAAAACATCAAACAAATGAGTATTTAGTAAGAATTATCCAGTTAATTAATTAATATTACAATTACATCAAAAGGTTCAATGACAAAAATCATTTCTATTATATGAGTTTCCAATAATTAAACTAGCATTTTTTTGGGTAACTTTAATATTGAATAATTTTCTAATTACAGTTTTTTTTATAAAACATTGCTTTTCAAATAAGTGTGCAACTAATATATTGTTTTTAATTAAATTAAACCAATGGCATCTTGCTTATTTTTATCATATCACAATTTATTAAACATTGTCAAGTTAACATTGTTGACTCACTGCTTAAAAAAAGGAGGTGTCTTTGATTGTGACCTATTTAAAAGCTCAAATTTCTCAAGATAAATTAATTATAAAATAACCTTTTTATTACAGTTCTAGTTGATACTAGATTATTAACAACATTCAATATGTAATAATGTTAATTTTAGCATAGTTATATAACCATGGTATTCAAACATTTACAAAATACCTTTTCAATTGCGGTTTACTACAATACTAGATAACATTACATCCAATTTTGTGTCGTTTCCAATCATTTGTACCCAAAATAACAGACAATTTACTGTTTTTCACTGCATTGACTTTAGTAAATGTAGTATATGGTTTTGTCGTTTACCCCACCCACCCACCCTAGTTGATTAAATTGATCGAAAGAATTGCCGATAAAAGAGTTGGTTTTTCGTGTTGAGTGTTACTCACAATTACTTAATACAAATGTTATGAAGTGAGTCCATTCAATTTGAAGTTTAAGAACAGAATTTAGACTCATCCAATGTGACCTAGATGGTATTTCTAGTTTTTTTTGCAAATCTAGTATGATCATCATTGTCACTTTAGCTTTTGTTCTAATTCTATTTTCTTTTAATAATCATATTTATGAATTTTCCCTATTTTACAGGTACTTTCTATTTTATTCATGCTCTTACTTAAATTAATGGAATTCAACAGAAATCCAAGATCATAATAATTATAATTAACTTGGAATTGTTTTAAGCTTTAATAATTGGTAATATTTGTTGATAGTTTTTTTTGGAAACAATTATTGAAAATATTAATATACTTGAAATTTAAAACAAATGAATTAATTTCAGTTAAATTTTAATGGATAAATTTTCCTAGTTAAGCTTGGTAAGCTTTGATCCTATTATATTTTTAAGAAAAAGACATTATTTTTTTTTATTAATGTTTGTGAATTGACATAAAATTACAACTTTTTGTTTTGACAGATATTTAATTAACAATTCAATCACCTTGGTGATGGAAAAATTGAAATAGATTTGAAAGCAAAACAAATATATTTTTTGAAATATGAGTGAATAATCTAAGATTTTAGGCTAACACTATTTTGCCATTCATTTTAATTCTCCTCATCCATATAGTAACGAATACACTTTGTACATGTTGTTTAATGTTTCAGGTTTGATAATAGATAATTAATCATTAATTGTTCAAATACAGGTATCTTTGTAGTAATAGATATAGTATAAAATTAAATAATGTAAACTGTAATAATAAATTTGTTATTTATTCAATTAACCGTGTGAAATTATATATCTCTCTTTTAGGACCACTGATTTCAGTTTTTACTTTATTCATTTTTGACAAATTTAATAAGAAAAGCATCATTTTCTTGTATTTTTCACTGATATTCAAATGTTTAATGTCTTATACGAAATAAACTAGATAAAATTCTATTCTATTTTTCTTTTTTAAACATTTGAGAACATTTTTTTTGATAAAAGATATTCAAATACAAAACAACAGAATGAAATAAACTGTAATTTGATTAATAATTTATATTTAATTTATCAGGTGAAATTTGATTATTTTATATTGAAGGAATTGATAAAATTTGATATTGTTAATTTTGTTAATAAATAATCTTGCTTATTTTCATTGAAAATTTTATTAAATTTTTATTTTTCAAAATTTAGTTTATTAATTTGGGTTGATCAACTTTCACTTTTTTGACATTGATTGACTAGTCTGCTTTGATGATTCAATGAAAATAGAATCAAGCAAGAAAACTCATTTGTGATAATTATTATTATGCAAGTCGAGTTTCGTTTGAATCACATATTTTCAAACTTCTTCATTTGCGGTAAAAATCGAAAGGAGAGCCTTCTCTTAATGGCCATACAATGAGAAATGTGTGAGAAAGGATGTGTTCTATTTGGTGAAATCATTTTTTACAAGGTGTTTCAAGAATTTGTTACACAAAAAATATATGACGAATATAATGTAAACTGTAATAAGTGACTTTTCTAATATTTAAATTACCTTGTGAAAATAAACTCAAATTATTTGGAGAAAACTGTGGGGTTAGTTTTTTAATGAATATTATTAGCTACTCATTCGTTTGAATCAAGGTTACACAGATTGAATTTTTTGGGAAAAGGGTGAAAAAAATTAGCAAGTAATTTCCTTTAATTTTCTATCAAAGACTGTAATTTTAGAAATTTTGTGAATAAAAAATTATCAAAAATATATATAATGATTATTTTGAAGCAAATTCACCCAGATTGCATTTTTTTTGGGAAAAAATGGTGGAAAATTAGAAAGTCATTTATTGTTGATTTTGAATTTCGATGAAAACTTGAACTTGCTCATTCATAGTCTAAGTCACTCTTTCTCATATTGTTAACAAAAAAATGACTTTTTATTTGCAATCCTATTTGCAATCTGAGCAACGAAGTTTTGGAAAATTCTATTGCTTTACTCATCACATTTAAAAAATTCAATTTAAAAATCAAACGCATACCAAATAAAAGCACAATTTTTACCCGTCATTTAAATCAATTGCTGATGCGCTTTCACAATTATTCACCTGGTAAGATATTTCCAACTATGAATTGATGTTCAGGGGCATTGAAACAAATATTTTATCTCATATTCTAACAACTCATTGAAAATAATTTAGAAAAAAAATAATAAACAATTAATTAAGACTTTAATCGCTCATTGAAGATGTTAATTATGTATTGTGAAAAAGTAGATAAACATAATAATTATGCAAAAATATGAAGACTGTAATCTAAGAAAAATTGAGGCAATGAATTATTGATTATAAAACCAATATTATCATTGGTTTGGATACTAAGAGGTGTTTTTTATAACCAGGTTTAATTTATAGTTGCAAATACATACCAAATAGAACCATATATTCTTAGATGTTGTGCTGATCGTTTTGGCTGTGGCTTGGAATTTTTTCAAATCCATATGAATTGTTCTGTTATGGCAGACTGTAATTTTAATGATAGAAAAATTTCAATTAATCAAGAAAATATTGATTTAATATTTTGGGGAATACGGCGATGGCGGTTAAAATTTTTAGTACATATGAAAATATGCTCAATTCCACATGTGATATCTATCCTGGTGACAAATTGCTATTTTTAAATTATTTTATTTTTGGCTGAATTAAGTTGATATTAATCTTGTTTCAAACAATAGTCTTTAAGGATAATAGGGAAATAGATTGTAACAAACTGTGAAAAAATATTATTTCAAATTTAATTAAACAATAACATATTCATTCAATAAGTTTTGCTTAAAATTATCTCTTTTATTAACTTTAAAGGGAAATATCTATTTACACTAATAAAGAAGATGTTATCATAGTTAAAAACTGTTATTTTGTACATTTATCTCTTTAAAATTATCTTGAAATGTTTGAGGTATTTCCTTGGATTTCATATGCATTTACGATTAACTTTTATAAAATTTGATAATTATTTTTTTTCATTATCAAGAAACATTTGAATAAAATTATGCCATGTTGATTTTAACGACATATGTGGTTAAAGATTTTATTAAATTGAATTGATTGATTCAATTTATATCTAGTTCAAATACTAATCTTATTTGTTTAATTCAAATAAAAAGACTGTAATGTGAATTTTATTTTAAATTAAGGTTAAACTACTTAAATTACGATTTAAAATTTGGTCTAGAACTGCTATCATTTTAAATATCGTAGAACAAGACCTGGCAGATTGCAATTTTTTTCGGAAAAAGGGTGAAAAAATTAGCAAAATATTTATTGTTAATTTTGAATTTTTATGAAAACTTGAACTTGTTCATTCATATTATAAGTGACTCTTCTAACAAAAAATGACTCTGGATTTGCAATCCTAGCTTGCAATCTGCCAGGTCCTGTCGTAGACTGTTCAAGAGCAAATATTGTGATAGGTTTTTGCCGAGAGAATTGAAAGTAGTCAGGGTTGAATCAATTTAAAGTTTATTCTTTCATGATTTAATATTTTACACCATAAGAATTAAAAGAAAACATAAAAAACAAGTAAAATTATATTCTATTTAAGACAAAAACTAATCTAGATAAAATAAGACAATACATTATTCAAGTTATGGTAATTGTGCACATGTTGAACTTGAACAGGATTCTACTGTTCTATTATCTAAGCACAGTGGGTCTTTTAATCAGTGGTTTAATCTACAGACAAAGGAATAACCAAGTAATCTCAAGTAAAACTTGGCTATCAAAAAAACCTTGTCACAATATCAAGCGAAAAAACTAGTTGGACTGGTTTATTTATAGTATACAGTTTGTTACAAAAGTTTTGCCCGCTAAATTATTCCCGATATTTCTTTAATTATAATTAAAACCCCCAAAATATTAATATATTTATCAGTAAAATTATCAGGTGAATGAGAAATGAAAAATTTGATGATTTAGATTTTGTCCCTGAGCCGTAGTGGCCGTTCGAACTACCGCGGTAGGGAATCCATAACAGACCTAGTGAATTCCAGGTTAAATAAGGGTAAAATAAATTTAGAGTTATTTCAATTTTAGAGCGCACTTTTCAAAGTTTGCCCCTCTACATCGTATAGAAATTGGTGAAAAACTGTAAATTGAAAGATTCCTTTCTTTTTTATTATCTTGTGTTGGCTTAATTTATTCAAATGGATAGATGAAAGAAAATTAAAAAAGAAAAATTGTTTTTTCACATAGTTTATATATCTTGTTGGAAATGAAAAATAAGATATTGATTTTAAATTTAGCAAAACGCTCATTTTTTAGTTACATGTTTATAATCTAGGTTTTAAGCAGTACAAGATGACTCAATTAATTTCTTAATAAATATTTCACAATTGTTATTAGAAGTGCGGGAAATTATATGGAAGAATCAAAAATTATTCAAAATCTCTAAATAGGTTTATTTTTTTTATTATCTTGTGATGATTTAATTCATTAAATGGTTTAGGAATCAGGATATTCAGATTTTTTTCATCTTGTTCACATAGTTATCTTTTTTTCTTAATAGAAATGAAAAATTGTAATAAGATATTCATTTAAATTCAATTTGCCTTTATGAATTATAGTTAAATATATGGACATGAATTCCATAAATGTTTTAGCGCATTTAAATTTCATTAAGAATTTGAAATTTTATTTTGAAAAAGGTAATTGATTTAGGTGTTTATTTTGAAATGAAAATATTCAAAAACTGTAAATATGTTTATTATTTTCTTTTCAATTATATTTTGAGGTTTAAACTTATTAAATTGGATCCCGTTTTATGTTCGGATTTTTATCTAGTTCAAATACTCATATCATTTGATCAATGGAAATTAAAAAACTGTAACGAGATATCGATTTTTAATTTGAGTCAATTTTTTAAATAACAGTTCAATTTTTGGTATAGAACTACAAAAATGTTTTTACAAAGATTAATCTAGCTTATTATTTGTAGTTGAAATTTTTACGAACAGTTGATGGTCTGATTATTATCTATTAGTAAAAGGGAATAATTGGTTAGTATTATAATTATTAGGATATAAAACAATTTTGATCCCGCTCAATTCATATGATTCCAATAAATAGATTTATTACAAATTTATAAATTTTGTTTACTAAACGGACTGTAAAGGAATTTTCAATTTAATTTATTAAATTGTTTTCGAATGAATAAATTTGTCTGTCTTTGGGGCTTATTTTTGAATCTGATACAATTTAATAATAATCTAAAAGATTTAATAAACTGTAAGAACATACTTATTCTTAAATTGAGTTTCCTGGTTAAGTTATAGTTCAATAAATGGTTGGGCAGAGCAGGGGGTTTTTTTGCTCTATTTAATTTTTTACGATTTTGATTCTTTTTTGTTTCGATATTCAACGTGTTCAGTTATAATTCTTTTTATCCTTGATTTTTATCAGAATTGAGTTTGAATCTCAAGGAATATAATACCTCCAATTTGGTTCTTGATCAATTTATTTCAATTTTAAAACATTTTTACATTTTCATTATATTTGAACTCATCTTGCTTAAGAGACTGTGATGTTCTGTATATTTCATTTTAAAATTATCTTCAAATATTTAATTTTATTTAAATGGCACTCGTTCAAATAAAGATATTTAAATTAAATCTATTTTTATTTTCCAATCAATAGATAACTGTATTTGGGGTAATAGATATGTAAATGGATAGCAATGGATAAGATAAGCTTCCATTAATAACGGACTACCTGTTGGACCGACCGTTGATGGAAGTGGCAGTTCATCGAGACATTACCTGATTGTTAATCCTGCTAAATTAAACTCACAGCTAATTAGTGCTCATCTAATGAGTAACAGCTCTACTGTCAACACATTGAAGAGGTCGTATTTTAATATTGATTTATTTATTTTTTTCAAACATGACAAAACACAGAATAAAAGAAAAAAAATTACGATTACTATTGCCAAAATTCTAGAGGGTTAAATATTCATTGTAACATTTATAAGATAACTAATAATTTTTGATCAGGGACATAATATTAACAATGAAATAAATACTGTAAAAACAACAAATTCTTAAATATT
This sequence comes from Chamobates pusillus, assembly GCA_034699945.1. Taxonomy (NCBI): domain Eukaryota; kingdom Metazoa; phylum Arthropoda; class Arachnida; order Sarcoptiformes; family Chamobatidae; genus Chamobates; species Chamobates pusillus. The sequence goes on from JAQGCQ010000198.1 coordinate 7,287, forward strand.
TATAAACTTGAAAAGTTAACTTAATTATTTTGGCTTAAGAGAAAAATAATGTTTCTGGCTTACATATTTAAGGTTTCACCTTTCTTCACTCCTGTCTAACTTCAATTTTTCGAAATGATAATAAATATTTTTCTAGTTACATAGTTACAGTTGTGTTGTTATTTTGGCTGTGTTTATTATGATTATTTATTCATTTTATTAAATTGAGGTGAAAAATAAAATAATAATAATTTAGAATCTAGCACGTTTTACAATTGTTAGGAATTTTCTTTGATTTCTAGAGTTACTAATAATATTTGTTACATTAATTTGATTTTGATTGTTATTGATTTTGAAAAATAGAATGAAATTTTGGGTAATTTTCTTGAAAATTGGTTCACAGAATTCAGTGAACATTACTATTGAGAAACCGAACCAAAGACTCAAAATACTGGACATTAGAATCAGATATTCTTCTAAAGTTAATTTCAAATTAATTTCGTAGATAATAGTGGAATATAATGTATATTCAATATTGAAAGAATATATTGATGAATCTAAAGTTGGCTTTTTCGAAAATGTTGGATAAGTAACTAGATGCTGTTTGAAGCACTCAATCTTCTTATCACAGGACGAGATACATTCCTTTCGAAATAAATCTTCATTAATTGATTCATAGTTATTGGTAAAATTTAGACTAATATTCCTCAAATTTGTTAGATGAAAATATGGAAATTTTTCCATATCCTTGATGAATTTATCAACATAACAATTGTTAATGCACTCATCTCTGGTTTGTCCTTCAAAACAATCACTTTTTGATTTAAACATAATTTTTTGTATAATATTGCTATATTTCAAATCACAGGATTCAGTATGATTGAGGATAATTAACAATCCTCTTGCTCCATATTTTTCATATATTTTAGTAACTTTCTCATTCCTAGGGTGAATAAGCATATGGATATAATTTGCATGCGTCATTATAAAATCTATTGATAAAACATATTTTTGCCCACCATCCAGTTTATAATTTTCATCAGGTTCATTATTCAATTGGGCGGCGATAGTAAAGCAATAAAAAAAATTATCAATGTACTGGGTGTACTTCAAATAATCATCACATCCATGGTTGACCTTGTCTCTCAAATAACAGTCATTAAGAATTCTTGGTCTTTCCTCCATCATTTCAAACTGTTTATTAATTGTTTTCTCATTAAGAGTAATAAGAGCATCATGGCTTTCGTTGAATTCCTTTTTGAATTCATCTTTCAATTGTTTAACTTTTTCGTAACAAATAGTAGTGGATGGAAGGTATGGCTCGACCTCATACCTGACATTAGTTGTTGTTTCGTATGAAAAATAAATTACATTCAAATTAAAAACTTGATAAACACATCCAATCAAACACAGAATATGTGTTGAAATTTTGTAAATATTTTTCATTTTCAGTAAAACTCGAATTTTATACTCTTTATAAAATAATATACATTTAATGTATTTTTGTCACATTATTACAAACACATTTTGGCATAATTCAGATGATATATTAATATTTCCTCATACATTAATGTAGAAATATTGATTATTAATCTTTTATTGTCAACTTTGATTATACTGGAACAATTATAATCTATTTCAAAAGGATATTTTCTGTCAACAAAATAATAATTAAATTATTTATAACCAATGAAATGTTTATATCATATTACATCAAGGCTAATAAACAACTTATTAATCAAGCTATATTTCTGCGAATATGAATAAATTTTATTGATTGATTTTATGATTTGTGTTAAATAAAAGTTGTTTAATAATCAATTAATTCAGAATGACGTTAGCAGATTTTGGTCTTAATTCAATTCTATGTTAGCAATTCACGAATCTAATTAATCTAGTGAACATAATTCATCAGATATTTTCAAACAAATCTCTTAAAGTTGGACTGGATAAGTTTGATTAAAGACGAGAGATTGATGTTTTCAATCAATGATAACAGTTTTATCGATATTCGCATGAAAAGCTATAGAATGTAATAAACTGTAATAAATAAATAATTTCTTATTTAAATAATCGATTAAAATTCAAGTTAACCTTTTGGATTTAGAATTTATCATTATTTTATTAGATATAATTATTGTACATGAACATTTAGGCTGAGTTAATTTTACGATCAATAGATAACAGCTCTATCTAGCATTCTTTATTTGATTTATTAATTCGAATATCTTAAATTTGCTTCTTTCAAACCTGGTAATGTGAGGTGATGAACTGTAAAATGATTTTGTTTCAAATTTTAAATTACCCATTCAAACTAGAATTACTTTTAGTGGATTATAACAGTTGACTGATTATCTTTTTTTGTTTGAAAATACTGTTTAATTATTATTATTTAAATTAATTGAGAAAATAACTAATTATTTATTTGATATTTCAGTAACACATTTTTGCGGATAAATTGCTTTTAATTAAATCTTATTAATTCATAGAATTTATTCAACTCAACATTTAAATCAATACATTTGATAGAAATTCGAATATGTTTTCGATCTAGTTTCAATTTCTCTAATATTTTTTAATAAATAACATGTAAAATTGATGATTATGAGATTTTAATATAATTTTCCTTGAATAGAATATCAAATTTAATATAAAATCGTTGTGGTGATACTAGAATTTTTTCGTTTTTTATCTTTAAGCAACCAAATATATTTTTAATCAGTTTGACTTTGCTAGATTAATCATTTCATATCGGATTTAGTATAAATACATAATGTGAACTCTAGTTTTTCTATTTAATATTTTGAATAACAAATTATTTCAAACTTAATTAACCATGTAGAAAAGTAGTTAATTAACTGTAAAAAGATGCTGATTTAAATTGGATTTAACTAGTAAAAAGAAGATTTTTTAAATTGATATAATTGATGTTCTTGTAATTTTTCAAAATTCGATATTACCTTGATAATGTCGAATTATTTAAAAAAAATTTGAGAAATATGTTTTCAGGGATTGACTTTAGGTTCAAGATAATTTGGTTTAAATTTATACCAAATAAAATTTTTATATTCCCTGGGTCGAATTATTTTGCTTTTTCATAGGGAGCTTTTGTGCTGGCTTTGTTATTTATATTCTGATTTGTGTAATACAAACTGTAATTATAGAGTGAAGATGAATCAGAGTTATTCATTTGAATTTCAGTTAAATAATTTGGCGGAACTAATGGATTAGTTTTATGTAACATTTATCAAATAAAAATCTGTCTATTATTATATGATCCTGTTAATTTATTGTCAATTTGATCGGATTTATCATCAGTAGAAATTGGTTGATATTTTATTGAGTTGAGCCCAGTGTCCCAACACTGTTCCACAAGAGTTGTTCTGTAAGGGAACACAAAAACTATATGACCTGAAAAGAGATGCAATTTTGTGTATGACTATTCACAGAACGACTATGAGGACAAATTTTGAAACAGTGATTTTGACAAAGATATTTTGAATTTGTTCGATAACCTGGTTTCATAAATAGCCCTTTAATTTTCATTAATCTATATATCAAGTTGATTATATACTGAAACTGTAATAAAAAATTTATTTTATATTTAATTTAACTAAAAAATTCAGTTACATTGAATGGATTCCAATAAGTGGTCATTTTTTTAAACTCAGATATTATGAAATTTAAAAACAATCATCGTTTTCGTTCAGATAAATACTCATTATTATAGTCCATTGAGATATTGAAATAGATATAATTTCAAAATGATCTTACAATTTCAAAATGAAAAAAATATTTTAAAACTATAATGAGTAAATTATTTCATATTTAAGCTAACATAATAAAATTCAATTTGTTGGATGATTTTGTAGATAACTCTTTCCTCCACTGCACACAATCGATCAGTGGTTAACAAAAATTATTTTCTCCATTCAAATTCATTAAAATTTATCTTGAAAAATAAACTGTATATAACTACATTCATTTCTTTTAAATTATCGTATAAATTCAAGATTATTTAAATTGGTTAAAATCGTCCCAATATTTTTTAATCTAGCTCAGTGTCTCTCAAAGAGTCCAAAATTGAATCTTATGAGAGTCATTTTTTATGCGCATAAATAACTTGATAATTTATTTTCAAATAAATCGTTACTCAAATTAGGAGTTGTTATTTATCATCAAGTACAATATATAGAATGAACTTATACAATGAATATATTCAATTGTATTAAAATTAAAGGGTAATTGTTTGTCAACAAATAGTAATTGAGTTCACGAATCAAAAATTATCAAGTTTATTGGTGAAAAAAGAATTTACAATAAATTACAATATAATTTTAACTCCCTGTTGGATTCTTTGAGTAAGCTTTATCTAGTTCAATCACTTATTCAGTAAAGAGATAAAAGTTTTCGGTCAATGATAGCACTCATTTCGATAATAGTATGAAATAGAATATAATAAACTGTAATAAAAAATATAAGTTTAATTTTGAATAATCAATAAAAATTCCAATTTTTTGGGTAGAATGGTAACTCAAAAAAATACCTAGATAGAATATTTTGAACAATTCAATTCAGTTGACTAATTGTGGTTTGCATATAAGTTTTAATAGAAATAGTGTATTTCATCAAATCCCACCTTGAGTAAATTTTAAAGTAAAAATAAATTGTTTCTCTCACACTTCTGTAACTGTAATTTCGTAAATTTTATCATTTTAATTATTCGAGGAAATATATTTTATATAATTGGGCTATATGGTACTCGTTTTTTGCAGATGAATTCCTTTTAATTTATTCTCATTAATTCATAAAATTCATATATTTGACTAAACATTTAAATCATAACATTTTTTCAAAATTTCAGTATGATTTTGATGCAAATTCATTCTCTTTAAGCAATATAATAAACTGTGATGATAAATGAATTTCAAGTCTATATTATATACTTAAATCATGATCTTTATAATTCGTAACACAAATTTAAAATCTCAAACATTGTACAGAACTGTTAATTTCAGTTTCTGTTCAATTTTTCATCATTAAAAATGCTGAAGATAAATATTTTTAATTTTTTAACATATCTGATAACAGACATGATAAATAGATAAGTAATAAGAAAGAACTTGTCCTGGTTTGAAAAAAATGGTTCCCGATTTCGATTAAATTTCATACACTAATTAAGCATGATATAAGGTTTATGAATATACCATAATAATCTCTCAATGACAATTATTTGCCTGGTTATTTTTATCTTGTGCAATTTTTGAATTATTTATAACTTGGGAACTACAAGTGATATTGAACTCAAATAAATTTCTTTGCGTTGAAAAGAATACCACTTTTAAAAATTTTGCTCAAAACAACCAATTTTCAATAAATTAACAAGATATTTTCAGAAAAGTTGATTTTCATGATTGTTACCCCGAGGTTACCAAAACTTTCTCAACTGAATATGACAGAGAATCAAATACTACATTATTTCATTGAGAGAAAGTTTTGGTAACCTCGGGGTAACAATCTTAAAAATCAACTTTTCTTAAAATATCTTGTTAATTTATTGAAAATTGGTTGTTTTGAGCAAAATTTTTAAAAGTGGTATTCTTTTCAACGCAAAGAAATTTATTTGAGTTCAATATCACTTGTAGTTCCCAAGTTATAAATAATTCAAAAATTGCACAAGATAAAAATAACCAGGCAAATAATTGTCATTGAGAGATTATTATGGTATATTCATAAACCTTATATCATGCTTAATTAGTGTATGAAATTTAATCGAAATCGGGAACCATTTTTTTCAAACCAGGACAAGTTCTTTAGTAAGTATTTCAGTTTTGAACAGGAAAAAGTTTTCTATTAAGTTTTCTTCAATTCACACTAAATCAATCAGCTTCTTATATTAATCAGTTATCAGGTTATTTGAATAAATTGCAGAAGAAAATTAAAATTAATATCATGTATTATAAACGCTACCAAAGTTGAAGTTTGAATAATTGAATCCAAATAAAAACATTAAACGTTTTATATAATAAAAACTGTAAGTTTTGTTTGATTTAATATTTGATTTAACGTCAAACCATCTTTCTTATTATTGGCAACCAGCAAACCAAAATTCTTCTGGTATAACATCTGATATACATGTAAAATCAGGCCCGATTTGGGTAGATAGAGGGTTCGGTCAAATTGATCTACTTTGTAAGCAAAGTTTTTGTAAAGGAATATAATTATATAAATAATTCTATTCTATTAATCATTAATTTATTTTGAATGATTTTGTTTTTTAATTCTATTCAAAAGACTAATGTAATAAACTGTACTTTAATTATTATTTGATATTTGAATTAACAAGAAAAATTATAATTTAAATATTGGATTATTTTTTGCAAATGCTTTTGTTCCCATTTTCATTGAACTTTAAACTTCTTAATAAAATTTTAGCTATTAAATATGAATGCACCAACAACAAATGATTATGGAAATTTACTCGTATTCTGATAAATCATTCAAAAAATATTCAATTACGATATAAAACCAGGAATACCAAGGTTGGATCAAAATTTTCTGGGGAAACCAAGTCCTGCGTAGCGATTTCTTACTTAAAACTGAGATATTCAGCTAATATTTTTAAGAATAAACTATTATTGAAAAATATCAACAGAAATATAAAGGAATCGCACAAATGATAGGACCAATTATACAAATTGTATATTCAAATTTTGCACGAATGTATTTGATGAAAAATATTACATTAATTAGTTTTATATTATTTCTTTTTCAATCCCTAATCACTTGTATTCAAATTGTTGAGAAGAGTAGAAAAAAGGTAAGAAATTATTTGATTAAGGTGAAAACTGTGATTTGAAATTTAAATATCGAATGAAGTTTTTAAATAAGTTTTCTTAATTTTCTTGGACATATTATGTGTTAGATAATCAGTTCATTAAATTTATTTTTCCCCAATTATTCATAATTAGAAAAGACTGTAACTTAAAATCTGAATATTCATTGAATTAATTGATTGGAATAAATATTTAAAAAATTGGAAACAATTCTATAAAAGTTAATCTTTATATTGATATATTTTATTATTTGAAAAGGCCAAGTTCTGATGTTGATTATCAGAAAAAAAGGTTTTATTTTAGCCAGTTCAAGATAACTTGGTTTTAAGTTTGAAGATTGTTAAATGTATCCTAATGAATTTTTATGTTATATAATTTTCATTTAAATAATAAAAATCGATTTTTCATAAATGTCAAGAAAATTACTCAATTTGAAGAAAATACTGTAATTAAAATTCAGATGTTAATACAAATTAAATATCAACTTATCATTTGATAATTTGGACTCTTATGAGTACATTAACTATTTAATAATGTAGAAAGTTTGATCAATTTTATTTTGAATCTCGATCAAATTTGTATATAAACGGGAATAATTTAGTGAACTGATAATGAAACGTTTCATTTATCTATAATTTATTTTCCTAGATAAATTTTAGTTAATTATTTTGTTAAATTCCAACCAATTCAATCAAGTCATACCATACCCCTTTATTATAATAGAAAAATATTAAAATACCTAGTATACACTTATATTATCAAATGATACATCTAAATGCATCTTTAAGATTTTTTTACTTGAATATTGAATGAACTGGAAACGAGGAAAATTTATATCTTAATGTTACTGTTTTTGATTTCACCGCCATTTTCTCAATTCATTTAAGTTAGGATTAATTATAAGTCAAATATATAACTAATTACAGTTCTAAACAGATTTGGTTTTCAAATTAAAAATTATAAAAATAAGCTAGATTAATTCAAGATAAGTTCATTGAAAATTATCCTTGATTTTAATTTTCGTTATTCTTTTCATAAATGAAAGAGATAATTTCTTGGTGCTTAGAGGAATGCCTTTATTTTATTGAAAGAGTGCAAGATTTGTCAGGGGTTGCATTGCATTTTCACTAGAATGTTGACCTCACAGAGTGGAAATTATTGAAAGTTGAATTATTAATATTGCTCAAAGAGTTATCTTGTTTTCTTAATGGAAAAGAAAAACTGTAATAAGATATTGTTATCAAATTTTAGTTATCGGAATAAATTATCTCTAATTTAATTGGGACAAATTAATATTGGAATTTAATGTTTTCCAGGATATTTCAATTAAATCCAATTTTATTTCCAATCAATAGATACCTGTCTTTGGGGTAATAGATATTCATAAGGAAAGAAATGGAAGAGAAAGCAGTCAATGATAACGGACTGCCTGTTGACCGACCTTTGATGGAAGTGAAAGTTCATCGGGACATTACCTGATTGTTAATCTTGCTAGAATTATTTATTATTATATTTTTCAAAAAATAAGAATAAAAGAATAAAATTAACTATTACTATTGCCAAAATCTTAGAGGGCTCAATATTTATGATTACATTTATAAGATAACTAATAATCTTTGATCAAGGATATTAACATGATATTAACAATGTAATAAAAACTGTAATAACAACAAATTCTTAAATATTTATATACTCAAAAAGTTAACATAATTATTTTGGCTAATTATAAAATAAAGTTGTTCGTGGCTTTACCTATTAAAAGTTTATTTTTTTCTCCACTCCTGTCTAACTTTAATTCTTCGAAATAATTATTATATTTTTTTCCTAGTTATTGTTATTTTTGTTGTGTTTATTATAATGATTTATTCATTTTATTGAATTTAAGTGAAAAATAAAATAACGATAATTTAGAATCTAGCACGTTTTAGAAAATTTCTTTGATTTCTAGAATTACTAATAATATTGAAATTTTTACATTAATTTGATTTTGATTGTTATTGATTTTGAAAAAAGATTGAAATTTCGGGTAATTTTCTTGAAAATTGGTTCACAGAATTCATCAGATATTTTCAGAAAAATCTCTTAAAGTTGGACTGGATAAATTTGATTAAAGACGAGAGTTTGATGTTTTCAATCAATGATAACAGTTTTTTCGATATTCACATGAAAAGCTATAGAATATAATAAACTGTAATAAATAAATAATTTTATATTTAAATAATCGATTAAAATTCAAGTTAACCTTTTGGAAATAAAAGGAGATATCGATTTTTTTATGAGGTATAATTATTGTACATGAACATTATGCTGAATTGGGAGGTATTTCTTAGCAAACCGAGTAAATCAAATTATATAGGTAGCTTTTTGTTCGTTAATATGTTCAGAATTCAACTGTGTTAGTTAAAAGTGCTAATGGTCACTTTCAATTTCCATTCTGGACAGCATTGATATCGGGATTGAAGTGTATTTTTAAGATTGAATTTGTTTTATGAGTAGTAACCAATAATAATGAGTTCAAGTTATAAGCAAAATATTCATAAAACAAATTCAATCGTTTGAAATACACTTCAATCCCGATATCAATGCTGTCCAGAATGGACATTGAAAGTGAACATTAGCACTTTTAACTAACATGGTTGAATTCTAAACATATTACACATAAACGAACAAAACGCTACATATATAATTTGATTTACTCGGTTTGCTAAGAAATACCTCCCAATTGAGTTAATTTTAAGATCAATAAATAACAGCCCTATCTAGCATTCTTTATTTGATTTATTAACTCGAATATTTCAAATTTGCTTCTTTCAAACCTTGATCGTGATGTGAGGTGATAAACTGTAAAATATTTTTGTTTTAATTTTCATATTACCCATTCAAACTAAAATCGAGTAAAACAAAAACTAAAACTAAAACTATTAGAATCGACTTCAGTGGATTAAAAGTGGAAATATATTTTTAACAATTCAGTTGACTAATTATGGTTTTTGTTTGAAAATAGTGTTTAATTATTATTATTATTTAATAAAAACATACAATTTATCAAATTGAACCTTGAGTAAATTTTAAAATAAAATTTTCTCTTTCTCTACCTCTGAAACCGTAATTTGTACATTTTATTATTTCAATTATTCGAGAAAATAATTAATTCTTTATTTTGCATTTCATTCACCCATTCTTTGCGGATAAATTGCTTTTAATTAAATCTTATTAATTCATAGATTTTATTCAACTCAACATTTGAATCATTACATTTGATAGAAATTTCAATATGTTTTCGATCTAATTTCACTTTTTCTAATTTTTTTTTTTAATAAATAACATGTTAAATTGGTGATAATCAAATTTTTATTTTCCCTGGGTTGAATTATTTAGCTTTTTCATAGGGAACTTTTGTGCTGGCTTTGTTATTTATATTCTGATTTGTGTAATACCAACTGTTATTATAGAGTGAAGATAAATCTGAGTTATCCATTTGAATTTCTGTTAATCTATTTGGTTAAAAGAATCGATTTCTTATATAACATTTATCAATCTGTAAAAATTCTAATTTTTAAAATTAAAAGTTTCAAATGAAAATCTGTCTATTATTAAATGATCCTGTTAATTTATTGTCAATTTGATCGGATTTATCTCAGAAGAAATTGGTTGAAATTTTATTGAGTGGAGGCCAGTGTCCCAACACTGGTCCACAAGAGTTGTTCTGTAAGGGAACACAAAAACAATATGGACCTGAAAAGAGGTGCAATTTTGTGTATGACTGTCAACAGAACGACGATGAGGACATTTTTTGAAACTGTGATTTCGACAAAGGTATTTTTAATTTTTTTTTGATGACCTGGTTTCATAAATATTGGGTACCTGCGATTTAGGCCGAGTTAATTTTACGGTTATTAGTTGACAACTTTATCTATCGTTCTTTATTTGATTTAATAATTCGAATATTTTAAATTTATTTCTTTCACACCAGTTAATGTTAGGGGATAAACTGTAAAAACATTTTCTTTTAAATTTCAAATCACCCATTCAAACCAGAATTGATTTTATTGGATTAGAAGGTGAAAATCTTTTTTGAAAATGAAAATATTTTTAACAATTCAATTCAGTTGACTAATTATATATTTTTTTCTAAAAAAATGCTGGTTATTTATAGGGTGTTTCATTTAAAAACAAGCGTTTTTAATCGGAAATTCATTGGAATTTTTCACAAAAAATAAAATAGATTATTAAATTATATAAACTCTCTTTTTTTCCTCGACTTCTCCTCATTTGACCACCAAATCTTCGATGCCTTCGCGGAAGAATGATAATTTTTTCGGCCAAATACTAAGGTCAAATTTTAAGGGTCCAATGTGGGCAAACCTTTTCGGTCGTAGACATAATAACTAAAGACATAATAACTAAGGACACAATAACTAAATCAAAATAACTAAGACACTTTAAC
>JAQGCQ010000199.1:0-18530 GCA_034699945.1 Chamobates pusillus
GTGAGTCCTCAGTGAGTCCTCAGTGAGTCCTCTCTGAGTCCTCTCATCTTTTTCTTGTCTATATTTTTAAAGAACGACTAAAATATGTATTTGAAAACTAAATTTTAGTGAAAGCCATGGCTTACATGTCTTACAATAGGCAACAGAGACTACAAGACTACACCGAATACAAAGATAAATAACAGATATTTCCTCAATGGCTAAGGGATGCCATAATACCAGCGATGATCATCTTCTGGAGCATAGGCTGTGGCAAAGCTGTTGGCAGTTCGGCAGTTGTTCTCTCCAAAGCTATTATCACTTTTTGGTCGTATGTTTTTTAATGGCTACTACTTTGCATAGTTTAAAGTTGTGCTATAAATCGACATAAATCGTAGGGATTATTGAAAAAATAGTATAAAAACTTTTTATGGTATAAAACATATGATAAACAACTGCTAACGGATGGTCGCAGCCATCACTCGCACATACACTGCCATAAGTGCTAGTCTTTTGGTTAAAACTTTAGATTAGATCGACATCAATGATCTGCCACTGATTGAAGTGATGCCTCATCTTTGCCAGTGTTGGCGCTGCCTCTCTGGTGATGCAGTGGTGCCACTTCTCATTCTCAACAAAACAGATATTATCTCAAATGCTTTTTCCTCTCATTTTCGAAGAAAATCTTTAATAATAATAATAATGATATCTCTAATACATAATACATAATAATCATATATATTCGGGTGCTATTCATCCGCATTCATGTGCTCTCGTGTTTCTCCCCTCACATCACAAACACACAGCACAGCACAACATAACACAGTCTCTCATAATTCCAATTAATGCCTTTCGCAAAGTCTTGAAGTTTTTTATGAATTTTTTTAGTTGTTTTATAAATTTAAAACTTTCTGACATTTTTATAGGTCTTTTGAGAATCTAAGGGTTTGTATTAGAGGTGGGGGTAAGTAATCAACACAAGGGATGCAAATATTTTCATCAGAGCGACGAACAAAATATTAAGTTTAATATTATGCTTAATATTGTTGTGCATTAAACAGAAAGAGAGAGTCTCTCAATGTTTGCCAAACTCTTAGTTTATATTGAGCTCAGCCTAACGTTTGTATGTATTTATTATTCTTGAGATTTGTGTGTCTTTTCGTATTCTTCTAATTAGTTTGTGTTGAAAATGCAATTTAAGTTGTCGTACAGTTATTGCAGTTATGATTATTTTTTATTATTGTATTTCATTGTGTGTGCACTCAATGTGTACTTTAGTTATGCTTTTCGTTAAAAACAAAAAATTAGAAGAAATGGTTAGAATTGATTGGAAGCCAGTCTTATATGCCGTTTCTGGTGCTGTTCTGATGCTATTCCGATGCCATTTGCAAATGTAATAAACGATGCAAAGCACAGAATGAGAGCGAATCTATCATTTAATGATTGAAATGACATTTTTGTTGTAATAATAACTATAAGTCTAACTGTTGTTCATTAAAAAAGTCTATTAGAACTGTAAAGACTGGAAAGTCATAGTTAGAGGTTTGGCTTTGGTTTGCGTGTCTTTTTGGCCAAACTTATTGAATGTAAACATTTATTGTTTGTTTTATTGCAAATAATTATCTTCCAATGGCAACGAATGGCAACACCAGCACCACCACCAACAGCACAACCAATCCATACGACAATTCAATACTAGTTTATGAACTTTTAGGCATTGACTACAAAAACAAGACATTTGTGAACGGACTCCAAAATAATTATCTCCCGAATAATAATGAATATGAGTTCGGGTCCGCCTTTATTTGCTTATTATTTGGTTATTTATTTTGAACTTTTTATTCGAGTAATGGATTTAATGGACTTTTCTTTTCTAACGTATTATTTATGTATTGAACACAACAACGACTAACTCTGCATATAATCTCTCAATGATTTGGTCTGAGAGTTGATAGGGCTTTAATGGACAGATATCATTAAAAGAGTATGCATTGCACGACAAGTATTAAACCAATACTGAGTGCACAGATAACTGGTATACCATAGTATGCCAAGAGTCATATTATGTGGTGAGAGTGGCAAACATTTTCTATCAGTTTTATACTTTGGAAACACAGATGTGCTTAATCTTAGCGTTAGATTCAATGTATGGCAATGTATGGCATATCCCATAATAAGTTTAGTTAGTCTTTGCTTTGAGTTATTCGGTTACCGCTGACTCGCGGCAACCCATTCCACGGATTGCAGGAAATTAGTCTCATTGGAAGCACATATACTTCATTGACTAATATTATGCAGGAATTAAGATAACAACAACACTAACTAACACCACCACTGCCTCAACACTGTGTGAGTTGGCTTTGTTTCCACAATTAATATGTTGTTCGTATAAATTGGACACATATTCGACCGGAGATTAGAATTCATGATCAGAATCATCAAAAATAATCAAAAATCAACTTAAATTTGTTTTCATTTCTCTCTTATAATCCCTTTTCACTCAAGTTTTACAACTTTTCAGGTTTTCTAACAAAAGAATAATTGAAAAGATTTTCAAATCTCATGAATTTTGGGAAAGAATTTCTGACAAATTTTCTGCTAAAATATATAGCTTTCGAATAAAGAGAACAAACGATGAGTTTATGACTAAAAAGCGTCACATTCTTACGGATCGTAAGTTTAATTTGATTTCATCAAAATGTGCCAAATGCTTAGCTCAGCATTAATTTGTGTAAAGCGCACACTCTTCTCATCTTTACTTATCAAAGGCTGTGCTCTTCTGTCTTTCGTTTCACTCTCTCCGCTGTTTTTTGTGTAGTATTTCTTTAATGAAGCGCTAACTAAAAAACTTAAGAAATTATGCAAAAAAAGTTAAGCAAAAAAATTGTAATATCGGTTTAAAACTGTGTTGGAGTGGATGTGCGCCAAAAGGCTTTGTATTTATGCAGAATATTCTGATTAATGTATGCTTTGATCACATTTTTGAATTAGAGATTTGCGTGTTTTGGGGGAACTCTACATAAAAGAGAAACCTTTTCAATGATTTTAGAAATAGATAATAATGATGACGGAAATGACACTCTTATTATAATGGACACTACTATTCCTCCGCAGACAATACAGACAGTCGTCTCTATACTATCAAAGAGATATCAGTAAACGAAAGTCGAAAAATAGTCCTTGCTTAGTTATTGCAATAGTTATAGCTATAGTTATATCGACTTTTTTTGTTAAATCAAAGACAAATAAAATAAAATAAAAAATTGAATGCAGAGATACGACAGCCCAACAAAGTGTCAAATTCTTCAACTAAAGAGAGAGAGAGAGAGAGAGAGAGAGAGAGAGAGAGAGAGAGAGAATGCCTGAGAGAATAGTGAGTGAGAGAAGCATTGAAAAAATCGATCGATTAGTTTTGAGTTTAACTTCAAGTGTTCCTAAAAAAATAGACACATAGAGACTGAAATCTGACTTTTGAGTCGAGACAAGTCCATCGATAGGGAAGGGATGCCAACCAAGAGCTCAAACGTTGACGACTTGTGGGGATGCGATGGGGAAACGATAACAAGAAGGAAATGTAGCACATCCTACTTCATCAGTAACAGCCTTTGTTAAAAAAAACTTTATAAAAAGATATTTTAAAAGGTCACTCTTCATGGATATCCAGTAAGGGCTGAGTTGGTTCGCAAGAATGATTCCCTCATCCGTTTCTATGGAAACATTTAAAAAATTGTTTTGTCTTTCGTTGGTATCTCTCGCTTACAGCATATCCTCTACTTTTGGTCATCTCTCAGGACATAACTTGAATTCAAATTTAATTCAAACTTCTATTTATAAAAGAAATATATGTCTTATATGTCCTCTTATATTGAAATCTCCTCTTCTATTGATTTTTCGAAATCACAAAATATATTATTATTTCTTTAGTTTTGAGTTCGACTTTTATTTCATTTGAAGCCTTCAAATAACAAATTCTATTGAATTCTTCAAATATTTTGAACTTAATTTTCAATTAAATATTCAATTCATTCGACATTCATATTATCTGTTTATCAATCATTAAATCTTAATTTAATGCCAATTATTTAATATATGTTCGCATTTTTGAATAAATTTAAATAATTAAACATTAAAATTAATGCCACGATATGTGAGGGTGTGTCCACTCAACAGATTTGAGTCAAACATTTTGACTTCAATTATGATTATATTCGCGACTCAATAGAAGAGTAGTTCCACGTTTTGATTCTGAGCTCACAAAACAGTCAGAGGTGTTCAATAAATCCAACCAAAGGGTGGCTCATAAATACATTTTTTGTTTTGTTAACTAGCAACTTTACATTTTGTTCTGATCTCAAATTGAATTACGAGATAATAAAAAATTGATTCATTTGAATGTTCAATTTTAGTCCAGGTACAAATATTTTATCATTTACGTGGGATTAATGCAATTTAAGTGATTCCTATCGAGCAGTACTTCCCTTAAAATTATTAATAAATAAGAAAAAAATGAGTAAAAAGAATAAAAGATAATATATTTTCGATATGAAAATCACAAATAAAATCAAATAATAAGAAGCTTTTGGTGATTGTCTGAAAGGACTGATATCTCACGCAATTTGACAAACATTTCAGATGAAAATCACTTGAATTGTTCGTCCGATTCTAATTCAGACCTATTATCGATTCAATTGTCAATTATTATGAATGTCACACAAAAACGAAGAGAGAGAGAGAGAGAGAGAGAGAGAGAGAGAGAGAGAGAGAGAGAGAGAACAATGATTTTGTTAAATAAGACAAAAACAATACAGATCGAAATGATTTCGCAAAATTGTTCTACCTTGATACATAAATTTGATATCTGACAAATTGTGACAAATTATTCACTCAATGAATAATCATTTCCTTAAAAAAATGTTTGTTAAACATTTTTTGTATCTAAAATTTAGATGGTACAATTTAAATACTAAATTATGCGTAAATTTTAAAATATTTAAATTTCAGATATGTTTGTTAACTTCAGATAATCTAATTAAATAAGTAAAAGCAGAAACTTTTAGCTTGATCAATCGATGAGTATCTGATAAATGAACCTTTTTTTTAATTAAAAGAGAGGAAATTGTAATGAAATGTTTGACAACAAAAGTTCGTTAAATAATTAAAAGGCCATAAAATAGATGCTTAAATAGATGATTTTCAATTTGTACTAGCACAGGGAGTCAGGTTTGGGTGTGATTATTATTTAAAAATATACCTGACTCAGTATTGAAGGGAAAGCCCTGTTTATGGCCACGAAGTCATTGGACTGACCCGAGGGCTCGAATGATGTATTGTTTGAATGGATTGTGAAATATGGAAATATTTAATTATATAAATTGAAAGCTTTTGCGTTATTCTGTGCTCAATATATTGATGAAATTCAATGATTATTAATAATACCTGGTGCTATATCTAGTGCCATATCTGGGGAATTGGAAATATTCCCTTCGGTTAGCCATTAGTGCTGTGAAACGAATAGATTTTAATGATTTAAGATTAGATGCATTGCATTAAAGGCATAATCAATGCTTAATATCATATCATATGATATCCTCTTTTTTGATAATTTTTGTTGGAATCACTCATTTTTCACAGCAATTAATGGCTTTTATTCATTTGAGCGCCGAATTGGATGCAAAGCCAACCCAAGCAATACATCCAACACATCCAACACATGGCAATGGAATGGATGGCAATAGTTGTTTGCATAGAAAGTCGTAAATTTGAGTGCAGATCGCGTTTATATAATTGAATTTACGATTCTTGTGATACTTGAGTTCAAAACAGAGAACCCGAGCGTTCAGATACATTGGCCTTATCTGAGATGTGATAGTTTAGTTGAGTTGAGTTTAGTTAGAAATGCGCACTAATAACACATAATAAGACAGTGAAGGCTTCTCTTCTTAATTACATATAGAGTAAGATCTGAGCGCATCAGTAGCTAAAAGGGATGGCATCACTACTAATGCATTAATTTAAATCTATCTCTTGATTATTAAAATGAGCGGCAAAGGCCTGTGTTGTGGTTGTGGCGGTGCTATGGCTGAGCTGCGAGAAAATAGTTAAATTGTATGCAGAATATGAGCTTATGGTGTGCTTATTGTCTGATGTGGGCTTAGCTAATGGGTAAGACCTTAACAAAGTAACTGTGAAAACTAGTTGTGCACTAATTGTAACACAGAGTCTATGATGTAATTAAGTGGAACTCTACTCTTAGCACTACTCGTGGCTCTACTCACAGCTCATATACCACTGTTTGAGTCTTCGGTGGAGAAAATTTGGTCTTTCATTGAGTGCCTCATTTGATAACATGTGATCAGATAAACGGGTTAAAGAGTAGGCACTGTTAGCACTCTGTCTGGTCATACCAGTGAACCACAACAATTGCCGACAACACTTATGCCTACATCTGCTCCGTTGCGAGCGGTGGTAGTGATAGTAGTGGTGGTGGTTTAGTAGCACTGGTAGTGCCGTTCACTTCATTAGAATTAATTAAGAATCTGAGCGAAGAATTGTTTGAATTTAGGAGTCAGTGAAGCGATCGGTGCTCTTAAACACTTGATTCCAAGTTTTAATTGATTGGTAAGACATATAAGAGTTGAACCCAAACTTAATAACCAAATTAGAGTCAGTGACTCATTGGACTCGTGCTTCCGATCCAATCGACGCCTTTTCACTATTTATTAATTTCTTACGAGTCGTTGATTTTTGAGGAATAATAAAGTATTGGGAACTCATATAAACCAAAGCCTTTCCAATTTGCGAGTCTAACACTGGTATCAAATGGTGGCGCTTTCGCTGCACTAAATCACATTTTATGCGATTCCAGGCTCTGATGTGGTTTCATATCTAAGACTCAGACATCAAATGACATCAAATGTCAATTGAATTCTAAACTATAGAAAAGTATCGTCAAAAGTGGTGTCGCTCTAAAACTGAGAGCTCAGTTGTTGTTAAGGCGGAAAACACTGTTTTAGTGCGGATTGTCTTCTAATGAAATGTATTTTTGGTTCGGGAAATGCAAAGTACTATCGAATGGATTGCAATCGCAATAGAAATTGGAAAGGAATGGGAGTAGGAATAGGAGTAGGGATTAAAAAACTAAATGAGTCGAGAGTCTGATCACTGAGCAAAGAGAGTGAAAGACTACTGAAGAGAGTAAAGAGAGTACTACTGAATGAGTGACGAGAGTTAGCGGGAAGTAAAACAAATGCCAGAAAAGAGTCCGAATATAACACTCGATTTGGTACGATATGTGCCATCAGTTCCCCTAAAAAACATTAGTTTTTATGGATTTCCCCTGAGATGCAACCAATAGCCCACGTTATGTATAGTTTATCATAATTAATAAGAATGGGATTAACTGTAATTTAAATGCAAATTCTTCTAAACAAATGCAAAACCAGAGCTGAGTTGAGGCACAACAGCTTTGACTCAACTCTAACTGTAAGCCAATAACAACACATTTTAACAAAAAGTTGTCGTTTTTTAGGCAAATGTTTGAGTCATTTATTTGGTTAATCGTTATCTCACATATTTATCCTTAATTGATGATTAAGATGGAAAGCAATCCCCCATCGGAGCCACTCATCCAGTGCTCTGCCCTTTTCTTAGCATTTAGTTTTTTCGATGTTTTTATTTATCGATTGTTTTTCTCCTAAAACTCAAAATTATTATTAGTTTAATAATTCATTTTTTCTAATGGATTCTTACGATAATACTTATCAATACCATTAAGATTTAAATTCAGATACAATAGCTTTAAATTCTATTTTTTCTTTTTATTGAACATTAACTTATTTTATTTTATCGCAAACTAATTCATTGCTCAATAATTCTTCTCAGATGGCCAAGGGTGAGATTGGCTCAAACGACAACTAATCCGCGAGAAATTATATAAATCTCAAGTTTGCAAAATTCAGACAAAAATATTAAATAAAATATTTTTGAATTCTGTGATTAACATAAAAATAGTTTTAATTTGAGAATTCAGTATCAATTTATTGCCAAGGTGAAGTTGTAAGGAAGAAGTTTGTTTATGGGAATGCTTGGCCTCTATCAACAAATTTAATGTGGAGCTCATTGGAGTAGATCAGAGTTCGTAGCATTAAGAGGCAAATGTAAAGAACACATTATACACACTCTTCTTATTTATAATAAGAGTCGAGAAATACTTAACTCATTATTTGAAAAAATGCTTAAAAATGAAAAAAAAGCTGAAAACTAAATATCGATCGCAAGTCTCAAACTTCAAAGATATTTAGTTTAAAGCATCGAAAATAATAATAATAATAATAACCGACACTCGAATGAGATTATTGTTGGCATCGATTACTTCAATTTTTGATCCCAAACTACTCTTTCGAAGAGATATTTGTGTAAAAAATTGAAAGTTTTGGCGAATTATTATTATTTGCATCAAAACATCAATAGATTATTGCCTTCATTAATATGAATAAAAAAGGGTTTGTTATTATTGATGACAAATAAATCAAGTTTTTGTATTCATGGCTTCGAAAAATGAAGAGAATTTGTAAAACGATGTGACAATAATTCACTTATTTTTGCCATAAATTTATTTTTAGTCTACATTTCGAAGAAATTAGAAAATAAATTAATTTATATTTATTTGTATTGGTTTTGATAGAAATGCGGACAATTCAGCGATCGTTTGGTGGCCTAAACCCAGTGGTTGTGTTGGTCTGACTGCTGGTGACTAACTGTGAGCCACAAATCAAATAAAGTCACAATTGGGTTAGCATTGGGTTAGCATTGGGTTAGCCTTTCATTCATTCATTGATAGATTTTCTCCGCTAATAATACACTTATTTGTGATCTCTTTCTCTTTAAATGAGCCAAAGCTATGATCTCAGTATTGATTTCTTTACAAAATCACAAAATTCTTATTTTTTGCGAATAAATTAATAAATTAATTAATCGATATAGTTATCTAGGTCATCGAACTCCATCTCCACCTTTATCTCATTTTCCTAATCAATTGTTAATTTATATTTAGATCAATAGATTTATGGACAGAAATAATGATCATTAAACAAATGAGACTCAAATCCGCTATTTTTCGATAACAGGTCTCAAATACTAATCAAATATTTTAAGCGAAACCCAAAGTTTATATGTTTTTAAAAAATAATGAAATAAATATTTTATCAGAAATTGTTTTGGAAAGGAATCGATCGATGCTTTTGAGGTCTAATGAACTCAATCACAAAATAAACTGCAAAAAAGTACCAAAAAGTACCATAATATCTAATATGTCTAATATCTGTTCTCCAATTATTTCTCTCCTTAAAAGGTATTCCAAAATCTGGTTCTCTTTTTTCTCATTGAAAACGAAAAAAAATAATTGAAAAATATTTAATTTCCTAATTTTTAAGCAAAGTTTTGAATATTTGAATTTAAGTTCCTTTTCTTTTGAGAACAAATTGAAAAAATTAAGTCATTCTATAAATGATTTCTATGCCATTAAAATAGGAAACGTTGAGTGAGTTATGTGAGCTAGATCACTTGACAAATGAAAGTGGAGTCAAAACTACGAAACGTTTGAATTTCTAAAAGTTATCATTACATTAAGAATATGTCAAAGCCTTCAATAATAAGTGTATTTTTATTGATCCAAATGTTAGAACAATAAAATATTGTATGTATTGTACGGAAAATACAATCCAATAATTTGTATGATTTTAGAGATTTATTGCTTTTACTCAAAAGTATGTAATTTTAGAAACAATCTTAAGATTCAATCGATTCTAAGAATTCTATTCAAATATTTAAAAGCCATTCGAGTCTAAAATATTAAGAATTTATTGAATTAAATGAACTGAAAAATAATTGAAAATTTTATACTTTTTTCTCTCATTTAATGAAATATGTATTTTGAAAAATAATTTTTAAAAAACACATAAATTGTTTGAAATTTATTCGTCACTGAATTAAATTAATTTTTTCTATTCTCTATATATTTGTGTCGAATAATAATCAAATGAATTAATGCTTTTTTGAGGAAAAATATATCGAATATTAGAAAACAAGAAATTAATTCTTTCGGGGAATTCATTCGTCAGAAGTTATTGTTTAAAAATGATTTCCCAATACATTCAAGACTTGTATTTCTGGTTCGCTATTAATTCAATTGTAGTCAAAACCAATAATTTATTCATTGAATGAAAATACGAGAAAACATAGAAAACATATTGGAATCGATTTTTTGTGTCCATTATTTACTGAAGAATGTATTGATAATTATCTATAATTCATATCAATCTTTGAAATTAGAAATGAAGAGAACAATAAATTTTATGGCGAAATGAAAAATAATTATTATTACTCTACGAATACCGAAATGTAATTCATTATGTAATTCATATTTTCAACACAAACTCTATACTAAAGGCAACAAAACATTAACGTAATTAAAATTAATATAACTTTTGTGCGATTCTTGTGCTTATGATCTCTCAGTTTTGTTTGACTTTTTCTTTGAATAATAATAATAACCAAAAACAGAGAAATACAGAGAAAAACAGAAAAAAGCGTTTTCTTCAAAGAAATGAATGATTGAAATGAATGCAAAATAAGGTTTCGTTGGTTTCTAAACAAATCTAATTTTGTTTGAGTTTATCATTGAATGTAATTTATCGGAAAAACTTTTTCCAAATTTGACTGAAATTTAATTAATTAAGTAATTTTGAGAGATTTCATCTGTAATTATGACGGATATTATTAATCATATTTACATAATATTGTCGCCAAACACTCATATAATGAAATGAGATTGACTTCAAAGCTGTAAATATGACTCAGATATTGATTCGAGGCTTAATTCGCTCTCAAAAATCAGCCGACTTTCACTAAAAGATGAAAATCTAATTAATTATCATTAATTAAACGCCAGCTCTGGTTATATTGAGAGAGAAGTGTTGCTCTCAATATACGCTTCAATACACAGCCCTCTAATTTACAACATTATTAACATTATTGCAGTTTTTCTTTACTCAAAACACCAATTCTTTAATTAGATTTTATTACCGACTCTTTTATTAGTGTTTTTAACCAAAAATTAGTTAATCCTTTTTTGCGTAAAAAACTAATCATTTAATACTATTAACAAAAATTATCAAAACATTAAACCCAATGAAAATGAGAATTAATGTCAACAAAATTGACAGAAAACTCTTGTTGTTTACATATTAAACAATTTTTAATCAATTTCTTTGTTAACAGAATTCATAATCGCTTGGAATTAGTGTTTGAAATATAATTCCAAAAATATTATACTTTTCAAAAGAATTGAAGAATATTTAGTATGAAATCAAATGCGTTTTGAAAATCGAAAGTAAATTATATAATAGTCGGACGGAACAGAATAATAGCTGTTCTCAATCATTAAAGAGATTCAAAAATTGTTTTATAAATCATTAAATTATCGTTAAAATAATAATTCATACTTTTTCTAAATTATTTCAAAGAAAAATTTGAAACAAAGACTGTATCGCAGTATAGAAATCGTAAAAACTTTTTGCTGTAAAACTGAGAACAAAGAATTGTAAATGAATTGTAAAGAAATCCAATTTTGTTTTCAAATTATTTAATAATTGCATCAGTTTTTCAAAGGAAAAAATTGAAAATCTTTTGTTTTGTTAAAAAATAGTTTTGTTTTCTAAGACTTTGAATGAATAGTTTCGGGAAAAACGATTGAAACGATTGAGACTATAATTACTGGAAACGAATAAAGGGATGAAAATAATAGAATCCTTGCGCTAAACATATCCACGATTTATGGATTGCCATCAATTTTGAAATTATATCAAACAGTTTTTGGGTACAAAAAGTCAAATTTCAATTAGAATTTTAGATTAGAAGAGAAACAATATTTTTAGTGGAAAACAGTTTTAAACGAATGTTATTTTCATTAAAAGAGAGGAACTACTGTTTGTTTAGTAAATCTGAGTCTCGTTTTTATTAAGAAAAGCATTTATTTTAATTATGTTGACTCTACTCTACTCTACTTTACGAACGCACAGAATTTCAGTACAAATTATAATCAATAATAGCTGTTATGATAATTACTTTGTTTGACATGTCTTTCGCTAATAATGATTACTTTATTAGACAATTCAGTACAGAGTCTAACAGAGACTGCACTGCCTTTTGATACATACGTCTGTATATAACGCTATATAATAGTTGTGATGTTTCTTAGTTTTTGCGACAATTAAAATACGGAATGAATTTTCTTATTCGAGTCGAAAGTTTTCAGTATAATTATTATCGATTTTTTTCAGACAAATGAGTGAAGAATTTTTCATTTTCTTCTTTTCACTCTTTAAAGCATTTGAATTAATTAAAAGAGAAACTTATTATATATTATTTGAATTATATTTTTTAAATGAAAACAAATTATAGAGTGTCTGAAGAATGCAAATAAGAGTATTCATTATATTAACTCTGCGTCTAATTTGAAGTTAGAATAAAAATCTAATGTTTGAGAGTATAGTGTGCTCTGAGTTGTGTGAGCGCACAGAATAAGAATTCAGTGAAGAATATGAAGAACATAACAAATTAGAAATAATTTTGTTCCCAAACTATTCTTCAGACACATTGTGTGCCCATAAAAATCGATGATTGAGTTTAAGAACTTTTGTTATAATGAAAAACATTTTATATCGAAATTCTTGATTTATTGTCTAAAATCAAAATTGTTTTCTGCAAAACAAGTAATTAGTTTTGAAAGTTTAATTTGTGAGCTATCCCTATATCCCTCTATCCCTCTCTAACTCTGCATTTATTCTGAGCGCAGCGAATGTTAAATAGACTAAAAACTCGACGTTTGCTATTCATTAATAAATATTCAAATTATCGATTTCTGGCAAACAGTAGACAATGAAATGCATTATATATTTGTTTAATTCACAGAAATCTTTCGCTGAACTAAATTATCATTAGTTTTAGTTTTTAGTAAAACATCTGCCGTCAGATCACAACTCTTCAAATTTGTATCTCTTATATAATACTTGAAATAATGTGAAGACAAAGAGACAAAAAACATACTCTAAATTGCAGTCAGTTTTCCAGAATTATTTTTAAAATTTTTTCTTTCAGTTATTTCTGTCTTTTCTTTATATTTTGTCTCAGAGTTTATGGCAGCAAATAATTGACATCATTTCAGTTAATCGTCTCTCTCTCTCTCTCTCTCTCTCTCTCTCTCTCTCTCTCTCTCTCTCTCTCTCTCTCTCTCCTTGATAATAAATGGGAGCCAACTCCAAGGGCACAACCAGTTGCTGGACATTAGCCCTATTTATTTGTTTTATACGACGAATAAAATTAATTAAATGTAATGACAAAATGGGTGTCCAATCAGCCAATTCAAGTGGAATACAAATTTTTATTTGAAACTAGCAATATATTGAGAGCTCTGAAACCCAAACTAATTATCGTAAATTTATTTTATGAATCGTAGAAGTAAACATGGTAAATAGTAAAACATAAAAGTATAAATTGTTGTTATATTTGAATTTAATTTATTTGAAACACAAAAAAAAATTAAAGAAAATTCAATGAATTTTATTATTTATGTGAAATTCATTCCTTTTTTACTCAAATCTGGTTTTGAGTGAATTTCATTGAATTGTGGGTTCAATTAAAAGAAGACAACCCTCTCAGACCTCTATAGACTGCACAGACCTAAACAGACACAACATGAAAAAAACGTGGATTCAGTGAAGACATGCTGTGAATGATGTGAGCGATGGATACATAGAATAGGAATCAGACATAAAATTAGACTCATTTGGATTCACAGACAATGAGAGCCGGAGTGGTCTAAACTGCGTTTCACTCTCTCCTCATATTATTCTGGTTTTAACTGCATTTTCTTAAAAGAAAAGAAGAGAACAAAAATTGTTAGAAAATAAGAATTATAGTATAAGAATGAGAAGTACTGTCATTAAGATTTGGGTCTTTGGTATCGTATCGGCAAAAGTTTTTTCTTTACTCTTTTCACGACTCATTAGGCTTTTTCTTTGCCTGTGCTCTGCCTGTACTTCGCCTGTGCTTCGATTAGATTTAATTGTAGTGCACTTAATGATCCCGAAAAAGACAACCGAAGCCAAAGGCTCTCATAATGTGTATACCCTTGCAATGCCAGTGCAATACAATACCATTGTATGCAATTCTCGCTCTTTTTTCATTTGAGTCTAAAAGACTATAAGACTGAACATTATATAGAGTTCATAATTAAAGCAGTTTTAGGTTTGTGTTTAACTAATGCGTGCTCTCAATTCATTTGCATATAATTTGCCTCCACTGACACTTTAATTGACTGCTAATTAACAATCCTTGAAGTAACAAAAGCACCGGTTTTGTTAAGTCAATTAATTAATGAATATTTAATTGAAAACAGCCGTCAGATGTGTTGTTGAATTAGTCTCTCTTTTAATGCATTAATGAATTCAATAGAACTCTACAACAGTTGTGAACAGTCTTTACTCTTTGCACTCATTATACTCTTAACGTTTGTGAGGAGAGTAGAGCTCCGACTGTATTGCGCTGTACAGTACTACTATTTCAGATTAAACATTGAAAATCTACAGAATAGCACAGAATAACACACTCTTTCCTACAGTTTATATGCATTGCAGTAAAGTATCCAATGTTTGTATATTCTGTGTATTTGTGTTTTTATTCAGAGTAGAGCACAACTTTAAGTCCATAAAATAGTTTTTTATATTAATATATTAAGAGAAGTCTTGACTATATATCTTAATTTGAGTGTTCATTCCCTGTGCTATCCCTGTGCTAATTACCCGCCGCTAAAACTTTTTTTTACTCAATTTTCAGCGATTACTGTTCGCTATCTCTTTCACATAACGAACAGTTTTTTGCCGTTCGTTAATATAACTTAAGTTGTTTTCTTGCAGTGCGGGCCCCCACCTGCTAACTGTCCCCACACTCGTCCACTGCTTCCATGCAAATGAATGTAATTTTTTCATATATACAGAGGAAAGTAAAACGTTAAGAGCGCTCTAATTATGTTTGAAATTTTATATTCACTTTTTTTTGTTCGCTCAGATATACTGTATCTTTGGAATCCCTGTTCACTGGCACTGTTCACTAGCACTTCCCCATTATTAACATTATCATTAAAAGAGACCAAATAATGAACAAATTTTTTGTTCACTCTATAAAACTGAGAGAATATGCATAAAAAACTGTGGCTGTAATTATGTTCTTGCCTTGATGATTTATATTTTTTAGATGTACTGCTCCTATCATAACAAAGAGATGAGCAAAAAATGTAAGTTTAAGTAATTTAAAGTGAGTCTAGTCTTATGCCAACACAAAAGACAACTTCTAATGAAAGGGATGACATTCAGCCGTTGTTTTCAAAGAAAAGTTGATTCCTTTGTTTCATCGAAACGGTTGAGACAGACATCAACCGATTCACTACTAATTGGTTATAATTTGTGGCGGAAATTACAACACATTACTCACTAAACAATTATATGCTATGGAAACAAAAGTTGGCGTTCCTTCCATTGTTTCTCTTTTTTAGGATCTCCTCCACAGTTATGTTGGGAACGACTTTTTTCTTTTGATGTTTTTTTGAAGTTTGTGTTATTCGTCACTATTTTTCGATCTCATATCACTTATGTCTGTCCTTTTAATGTATTCAATAGTTGACTGAGCTTTTGAATTTGGTAAATGGCGTGAGATGTGCTGCTATACTATGTATGACCCCTCCATTGCTGCCATTCTTACTATTGCTAACATTGAATTGAGTTAAGGGACGTCTCATTTGTATTGGTTAGTGTCTCGCAAACGAAACAAAAAATATGTTATGCATGGATAACATACTTGTATACCCTTCCAGTTCCAGGGATGGGGGAAGAGCTGCAAAAAATCAAATTCTATGAAATGGGGAATAATGAACGTGACTCCAGACTACTCTATGTAGGACTGTATGGACTGTTAGGACTGTTATATGAGAGTGAAATGAATGATTCAGTGATTCAGTGAACTTCAGTTTTGAGTAAATCTGTGAAAAACATGTAAAATGTTTTTCTCCGTCGAAAGCAATATATTTTCCCAAATTAATTTTAATCCTTAAATCACTGGAGAATTATTTTTTTTCGTACAGTTTTTTGTCAAAAAGCTTTCAAAACATTTCGTGAATTCATTTTTTCCATAGACTTGTGATCCTTAGAACTGACACTAAATTGCATTAAAAATGATTATTGAAATGTCATTTCTTACACAAACAAACGGCTGATAAAAATTTTTCACTCATTTCTAAAGTCTAGACTCAAAACTCGAGATTCTGAGTACTTGAGCTCCAAAACAGAGGGTTCGCGCAATTGTTTGAACAGTAGTACCGAAACTTCGACCCGAAATGCTTTAAATTTTTCATTTACTTAATTTTTTAATCGAAAACATGTAGTGATTGGGAAGAAGTTTGTTCCTAACAATTGGCGATCAATCTTTATTAGGTGAAGAGGCCGTCCAAACAGTGTTAAGCCCTTTAGGGCTAAAGTAAGCTCAAAACAAACCGAATTTCGACTAAGTTTTTGCACTTCACATGTTTTACGCGTTGTTTTATTTAAAAGTATTCCTCTTTTTTATTGCAAAGTTGAGGCAAATTAGACTTTTGGCCAAAAATAGAGTAGTATTAAGATTCAGATGAAGTGGTTGTGTGTTGTGAACGACTGATTATAATGTGGATGAATATCATGCAAATTACAATCGCTATCATTAATAAAATAGGATTACATACAACTACTGAAAATTTGAAGTCCAGACTAGACTCTGGTTGTCTGCTGTGCTGTTCCGCTCTTTATCTTACCTAATATTGGCTTTAATTGTCAGGATTTCGATGAAAAAATCCCGAACCATATTCAGTGTGAGTGCTCTGCTGTTTGGCCGATGCGCTACATATCAACCCTATTATCATTTCCATTATAATAAAGATTAATTATTTAGGCTTTAAGTCTAAAGTTTTAGCTTTAGTTACACTACAGACAGAGTCAGAGCGAACGGGGCGTTAGGAGTGAATGCGTTAAACTTATAGATATATTATATATTATAATAATCTTCGTTCGCTTTTTTTTTGTTCGTCAGTTCTCTCCCCTCACTATTCTCTTAATTAAGTGCTTTGCAATGCGATAGGAATAGCACTAAAAATAATCACCGCTTTTATAGTCTGTATAATTTTCTATAGTTTTTTTTTCAATTTCCAAATAACGATATTTTGCTTGATTTGCAAGAAATAAAAGATCGGTATTAAACAAAAAGTCTTTTTTTAATCAGCTAAAGATTGTCAGTGAAGTTAAATACTTTAACAAAAAAATTTTGATAGCATTTTGTTATATTAGACTTTGTTCTCTATTCTGTTCTCTATTCTCTTTGGAGAGTCTAATAAAGATTTTTTATTGATTACCGGAGTTTTCCATTTAATTTATTTCTTCAGTTTTGTCTCTCTTTAGACTCATTTGAGTCAATACTATTGGTTGAGAAGAGCTATAGAATTGCTCTAAAAGTTTGTCTCATTTTCCCCTTAAGTTTTGTTAATTTTTGTGATGCATTGCAAATGATTCTCATCACTCATTACTCATCAATATTTAAATGAATAAAATTGTAACTCTGAGGAAGTGTTCGCTTCAATAGACAATATTTAACATCAGATGTATTGTAGAACTGTTCAGAAGAATCACTGTTTGAACCTTTTGTACGAAAGACTTGTAAGAAGAATGAAAGCGAAACAGAATAAGTAATTTGAGTTTAATTTTTATTTGCTATCAATTCGTTAACATTTCTTATTATTTTTCCGGAATTTTCTTATAAATCAAAATAACTTTTAATTTTCTTATTATTCTTTATTTTCAAAAGACTTGAATTTTTTCATTTTGTTATTGAATTTTCATCAGATTATTGTCAAAAGTGTAAGCCTTGGGCTAATAACTGGTGAATAATGTCGAAGAATTATGCGCTCAGAATAACTTCTTTTTGCATACAATTTGATCAGTTTTGTAGTGTAAGAGTCTGTTTGAAAAAAGATCATTTTTTATCGTTATATTAGTTAGTAATTCGCTCACCCTTTATATACACCCTGGTACACTTGAATTATTACTGTTGTGCTGGAGTGTCTTCTCTCTCTCTCTCTCTCTCTCTCTCTCTCTCTCTCTCTCTCTCTCTCTCTCTCTCTCTCTCTACCCGTTAGCGCAATTGAAAGTACCCGAACCTAAATGTGATTATAGGGGGACTGACTCCAAATCCTTCTCAAAGACCAACAGTTATTCGGTATATTAATAAAGAAAAAATGTATAACTTTTGTTGTATTGAGAAAAAAATATATTAGTTTTTTTGGTTCACTCTATTTGTTATGCGAAGAGTAAAGAAAAATAAGTTCAGAAAATATGTGTTCATTGATTCAGTGATTCAGTGATTCCGTCATTGAATTGGATCCGATATCTCGTCTCTATTTAGAAGAGAATAAAAATTAT
>JAQGCQ010000200.1:0-18508 GCA_034699945.1 Chamobates pusillus
TTTATTCTATTAGTTCTATTTGATTTTTTGAAGCCTTATCAAAACAGCCAAGATTATTTTCTTTTATTAGTACAAAACGTTGGTTTGATTTGTGCAAGAGCCCATCTTATGATATTCCTTATGTTCAATGGGTTTTCAGCAGGAAAATGGTTCTTTAGGCAAATCAAAATGAGCAAGAAACATTCAATGAGTAAAATAATTGCTAGATTCTATTTGGATCGCTTCTTATTGATTGGACCTGTTTATTATCTGCTCATACTTTCGCTTATCTATTATTTTCGTCTAATGATGAGCAAGGAGTCGGTCCAACATCATGGTGATGTTTGCTCAGGATCAATTGCTCCCCTCATGCTTTTCTACATGAATTTTGTTCCTTTTAATGACATGGTAAGTTTAAAATTTAGTTATCCAGTTCAGTGTTTTACTGAATGATACAGTTTGAGCAAAAAATATTTCAAGATAAATTTTCCAGTGTTTTCCACATCTATGGAATTATTCTGCACTCATTCAACTAACCTTGGTAACTCCAATAGCATTTATTTGCTTTAAAAGGTACTTGGCTAATTCTAACAAATTCCTACGTTTCTAATAATAAAAACTTATCAAGGAATTATCGTCTTGGCATAATTGCGTGTATGGCTCTCAGCCTGATTTCAATTCTGATCAATTTCTTATATTTTCACAAAAATGAACTTGCAAATCAACCTCCATTCAAAAATGATCAAACAAAGCACTTGCCTTTATTCGGACCTTTGTAAGTTATTAGCTAGGTTAAATATTAGTTTTTCTTGCTTAATAGATAATGATTGAATTAAATTGATCTTGTTTATCATTCCTATTTATCTGGATAATTATTCAGGACAAATCTGTAAGTAATAAAATACTTTTAGCATTTGAAATTATATAAACTTGATAAATTATTTTTAGTCCAGAAGATGGATATGTTTTGGCCCTTCATTTCAAGCCATTTGTTTATGGCCCTGCTTATTTCAACGGAATCATATTCGCCTATTTATTTGAGCATGGTCTACTGGAAAACTTTCTTGAAAGCAACATCACCAAGATGGCAATTAAAATCATAAAAATCTTGACACCCTTGGTCTTTGTGGTTTTATTTTCAAGAGGACTTATCCTGGATAATTTGCCAATATTCAGTGCACTTGAATCAAGTTTTTCTACCTTGGTGCTTTCTTTCTTCATATTCTATTATATGAATGATCATATAAAAGAACAAGAACATTTGAAGAACAATCAATTCAAACCTTGGAATTACAAAATTTGTGCACAGATTAAGAGATTATCAAAAATAGTGTCCAGGATATTGAAAAGCCCTCTTTGGCGGCCATTATTAACCTCGAGTAGAATCGCATATATTATTCATTTTACATTAATTACAGTTTTTATTGACTATTTTGACTTGAGGTTTAGCCTGGATAAGATTATGAAAATTCCAATGATATTAATTGGCGGATTTTTATTCTTGGTATTCACTTATTGTTTTTCAATTATTATATGTCTTATCTATGAGTTGCCTATAATTGGACTCAGTTTACACTTATCGAGGAAATTATTTGATAGAAAAGATAAACTCTAGTAAATAATTGTTCTTGTTATTTTTTTCAAGTGCTATAATTTTAGCAAGATTAAAACTTTTTTAATAATTAAATCTATTCTAGTTGAAAATTGGTGAAGTCAAGTGATTTGTTCTAGAATAAAATATAATAATCATTTTTATGAATATTTTCTGTACTTGAAAAATTTAATTAACCTAACAACATTTTTAAATGTTTGATCTTTGACATTTGGATTACATGATTTCATTATCAAGGTTAATTTAAAGTAAACAGTTTTTAGTCTTAAGACAATATTATCTCAATTCAAAGACAAAGAGTTTAACGACTATTCCTCACATTTTTTGTTTTGATAAGTTATCTTCTTATTTGTTGTTGTTGAAGAAAGGTGAATTATCTTAAGTGCCTAGATAATTTTTCATATAATAATTGAGTGAAATATCATATTTTTTTTGTGGAAAAATACAGTTTATTATTAATTCAATGAAAAGTCACTTCAAATATCAGTCAAAAAATCAAACAAAATGTTACAATTTTTCGGGATTTCACTATTTTTTCCAATAGTTATAATTCCATTTTCTCAATCTGACCAAGTATCAAGAACAATAATCACAAACAATATTCCACAAACTCACAATGGACATATGGTTTTGAATAAATTGTCCAAGGAGTGTTTGAGAAACATAAGCGAAAGTGGATTCCAATGCATGAGTGATGTCATTATTAAATGGTCCGATAAATATGATCAAGGTGAAATCGGTAACAACACTGAAAAATATTACTGTTGTTCATCTTGGGATACGGCTGATTGTCTGTTCAAAGCAGTCCAGGTTAGTTTTCAATTTATATGAACTCAACGAAGATATTTATGTAATAGAAGTATATAATTTGGAAATTGAACCCCTCTTATAACTTGCCTTGCTCTTTATTGTTAGACTTTTCCATATTATATTTTGAAAAATCCATATTTATATATAATCTAGGAAAAATGCGATAAAGGAATGCGCTTCAAAATGGGAGTTAACATGGTCAATATGAGAACACACCTGATTCATACAGTGTGCAAGGACTTTGATTATCACTCAAAACAATGTCAATCCAAGTCAAACAAAATAAATGAGCCAGATCCTGATGATCAGGAATCAACAGAACTAGATAAACTAGTAACTGTGGCTCCTATCATATTACCTTACTCAAAAAAGTGTGCTACCTTGATAAACAAGGTTGGGATTAAGTGTCGCGATGAAATCAGTGCCAAAAACAATCAAAGTATTGATACTAATACAAAAGTACAAGGTGCAAATGATGGATATTGCTGTGCGATTGTTGACACTCTAACCTGTATAAAAGAGAGGATCGTGGTAATTTTTGTCTATATTTTTTGTCTTATTTGATCTGAATGATTTTTACTCAGGGTGGCTGTAATTTGACCGAGATCGAATTTTTCAAAAATAAAACTGGAAATGAACTAGCTCAAACTTGTCCTGGTCATGAATATTGCAGTTATACTGACTCCGCATTCGACTCAGTGGTGAAATTTGAACCAAGATTAATTTTTATAATATTGTTTGTAATTTTTGCTATTAATAATTGTTTTAATTGAAAACTCATCTTGATAATTATACAAGTTTGAATATTTGAAATAAATAGTTATAAAAACTGTAATTTTATACAAAAGGTAAAAATAAATATATTCCTATATAAGCAAGATATTTATTGATCTATAATTTACTTAATCTTTTCAAATTTGATAACTTTTCATCTTTGAAAGAAGCTTGATTGAATTTCCAAGAGTATTTCTCATTTTTCTGGCTTCG
This sequence comes from Chamobates pusillus, assembly GCA_034699945.1. Taxonomy (NCBI): domain Eukaryota; kingdom Metazoa; phylum Arthropoda; class Arachnida; order Sarcoptiformes; family Chamobatidae; genus Chamobates; species Chamobates pusillus. The sequence continues at coordinate 3,389 of JAQGCQ010000200.1, forward strand.
CATTCACTTTTTCATTTTTTTATCCTGGTCAATTCCAATTTTTACAGTGATATCCTGGAAAATTAACAAAAGACAAATATTAATAAATATATTAATAAAATATGCTAGATCATAATTTTTGGGATTTAATGTTAAATAAAAGCTTGAATAATTATAACCATGTTACAGCGAATATATTTTTATTACACAATTTTTTAAAAACTGATCGAAATGAATTTAGCATGGTTTCTATATTGAGGAGAGTACAGTCCATTTCATAAAAGTGTGTTTCAACTTTAGTCGATAATCCCTTTATCATGTTTTTAATATTTAGTCATTCAATAAATTCGCTAAACACTAATCTGTTGTTCAACTTTGATAAAGGGATTATCGACTAAAGTTGAAGCAAACATTTATGAAATCAACTGTACTTACATTTGTCAAAATCATATTTTGAATGAAAAATAATTTAATAAATTTTTACCCTGATTTGGAAACTCCATATTAGGCACATCAAGTTTTTTAGACAGGTTTTGAATATATTACTATTATGCAAATCTTGTATGATTAACTTGTATCACTCGAATGACTTAATTCCCAAACTATGGTGATAATTAATGTTTGAAAATCGATCGCCCCCTCAAATAGCGCACTACTCGCACCAATAAGTCGGGACTTGCTGATTATATGATCGAAATTCTGTTATTTTCCCATTCATTCCTCTCGTAATTTATTGAATGTTATCAGTATTATTATTGGTTTTATTTTTATCATTTTTGTTTTCTTCTTTCTTTTGTCTTTTCTTCGCCATATTAAATTGACTGTAATTATGTAATTCTTGAGCCAATAGCTTGTCGAAGCCTTGCTGGTTTTCGTAATGTGATCCACTTCCTTCAGTGGGCTTTGAGCTGAATTTGGACGGTTCTGGAAACAGCTTATTTAAAATATCTTCGGAAATTGACATTGGTAGTATTTTAATTGGATCTATTATGAGAGGGAAAAACAATCGTTGATATTATTATATTCAATATTTGAACTTGAAACAAAATATTGTGAAGTAAGAGTGAGTATTGTAAGAAAGAGTCGAACTCCGTGGGAAAGCTGATGCTTTTAACCGTAACTTACCGTTGTCACTAAATCTTTACTTAAAGGGTCCGTTTAAATAAGAGCCGACGGAAAGAATCTCAAAATAAGACAACATTAGAGGCTGAGTGCCGGTCCTTATATATGGTTTCTCTTATTAAAATATCTAAGTTTAGTTTGACTGTTAAAACTCGTAAACAAGTTTTTTTTGTATTAAATGACACATTTTATACATTATCAGTTGGTGTCTTACTATTAATAACAGCATACACATCAGGGGGTCGGACTCTAATTGCATATGAATGTATGGAGTGAATTATCACCTTGATTGTCTCAATATTCTGAGTGATTCAAAATACAAAGACTCAGAAATCACTGGTTATGTTTACCAGTTAGAAGTGCGATATTTGGTGAGCCAAAGTGGATTGGGTAGGGGTCCAAAAGGTAAAGTCTCAACAATAAGGAAAACAAAATATTGTCACATATTACCCTGTTGTAGAAGAGTTTCCCTAACACTTTCGGTAGCAGTTAACTGACATTGTATTTATTTTGTTATTCGAATTGTTTACTTTCTACTGTATTTTGTATTTAATTATTTTGGCACTATATTTTTACTCAATTTTATTACCAATTTATTACTTACTTATTTTAATTATCATTATTTTCTTAGAATAGGTCTAAATGCAGAAATGTTTTTATAGATTCGTATACAGTATACTGTATACTTCCTAATCTGAGAATATTGACCTATACTATTACATGACATTTTTCATGAAATAGGTTTATAAAATGTTATTATTTTACCCAATTTTCATTATCATTTATTATTACAAATTAATTTTAAAAATTATTATTGTTCAAACTTACCTTTTATCTAAGCACACTATCTGACACTATAAAATTTGTAAGAAACCAGTTCTGGGCTGAACGAACGCAACTCTTTACGCATTTCGCGTTGAATCAGTAAAAGGCTAACAAGGATCTGAACTGAGATCTAAATTTAAATATTTTATCTTTGAAGTTATCCAAGAAATAATAATATGATCGGTAGCACCGATTTATTTCAAACAATCATAAAATGGTTGCTGGTTTATTGTTTTCGAAGATGTCAAGTCAACTTCCAGTGGCCTTGTTCCGGTTTTGAAAATTTTTAAATTTTCAAGTGAAATGAGATGTTTTTTCTGTACATTAATTTTAAGTTATTTCTGGCATAAAATTGAATTATCTCATGGAGAAAGAGTTAATAGAAGTTTGAATTAAAATTGATTTTCATTTTCGAATGCCGCTTAAATAGGAAACTGACACATTTCACACCACTCAAAAACCTGAAAGTATACATCGTATACTTGAGTAGGAAATTCATCCACTTGACCTCGGTGATACACCAGCTATCAAACAAGTAAGTCATAAAATAAAGTAAATCTCGTTAAGTTTTAAATTATTTATTAAACAATATGAAGAAAATTTTAGATTCGACTTTTGCAATTTATTGAAGGTTTTCAGTATTATAAGTTATCTTATTTTTTAGATTTGTGTTTTCCTCTTTATTTTGTGTTTTCTTCGCCATATTTTTTTGACTGGACTCTTGTAATTCTTGATCCAATTACTTGTCAAAGCCATGTTGGTTTTCGACCTGTGATCCAATTCTTTCAATGGAATTTGAGATGCAATTGGACTGTTCTGGAAACAGCTTATTCAAAATGTCTTCCGAATTTGACATTGGTAGTATTTTAATTCGTCTATAATAAGAAACAAAAAACAATTGTATGCTGTATTACAACCATATAATTTTTCGATAATAATTATAATCATCTGGAATGCATATTCAAATTAAGTTAGCAAACACCACACTTCGGAGACATTTTCGGATGGATGGTCAAACAAAATGACCACAAAAAAAAATCATTTTGAAAAATGTAAATTACCCACACTATCAAAAATTCGTGGATTTCAAACTTCCTCAAACATATATAGTCAATATCCCTAACTCATATGAATATAGGAAATCTATGCACAAAATTGCGAGAAATTGTTCAACAAAGTTGACCGTAGGAAATTATTTTGAAAATTGGAATTTTTGGCCTCTTATCAAAGATCCATGGATGAATAACTACATCAGCAGTATGAAGTGAATGTCCTCAATACAGCATTCGGCTTTGTGACGATTATTTGCAGAAAGAGCGGAGTTGTGATCAAACAAAGTTGACCATTGACTCAATTTTGGAAGAAACGAATTTTAACAGATTCGATAGTTCGTGGACTATTTCTCACTTCAGATTTTTGCTGTGATAGTCCTCAATTAATCATTCGAATACGGTAGCCGGAACCTGACTGCAGTAGTGGGAACTTTTTATCGGAATTCAGAAGTCTTACCCCTAGAAGAAAAAGGGCGGACATTAATCTACCAAAATACACTTGTTCGTTACCTGGCCAGGCTTATATTAATTCCCAATAGAAGTTTAGCAGACGCTAACTGAAGCTCAAAGCATAAGTGTTTCTTATCCGAATTCTTTTAAAATGACACCTGAATTTCGAAGAGTGATCCAGACGATATCTTTTATTACTACATCATCAAATTTTCATGAAATCCTGTTGGCCTATTGTTTGATGGGTAGTAGAATTTCTAAACAATTCGCACTCAAGCCTGAGGAGTTGTTAGAGTAAAAGTTTAGAGCTTTTTTATCATTTGCCAGATATTGGTTCATAAAAGAATTTCCCCTAATATCAATTCATCAGAAATTGTTGTTGGAGATCGGTTTTAAAAATTTAGTGAAAAATATTTGAATTTTCTGACAAAGGATTACTTTGATCATCAAATTCTTCTAATAGTATTTCAATGGACAATGTTTAGACGACACCGATTCACTACTTAAGTTAAAATTATTCGATCTTCCAAATCTTGTAAATACTACAAATCATTAATACCCATAATTAAAATTCCTTTCGAATGAATCCTCATATATGATCACTCACTATCCATGATCGTATTTTTCTCAAAAGAAGTAGGACCATCTTCAAAACTTCAATTTATCCTAGATAAATTTTTATTAAAAAGTGTTGACCATGGGCCAGTGCACAAGAATAGATTGCTTTTACTAATACTTTGAAAAGCATCTATTCGTGTCAACCAACCATAAACATCAGTGAGTTTAAAAAGTATTTATTGAAAGTTATAAATTATTTTTATAAAAATTGTCTTATCGATTGTTAGTATTATTATTTGAGTTATTAGACTTGTTTTTAGAATTTTCTTTCTTTTCTTTTTGTTCAATAATTCGATTTGTTTCTTCTGATAGTTGAGCTAAAATCTTGTCAAAACCTTCTTCGTTTTCGACATGTGATCCAACTCTTCCAGTTGATTTCAAATTAGAACTGGACTGTTCTGGAAACAGCTCATTGATAATATCTTCGTGATTTGACATTTGAACAGTATTCGATTGAACTAAAAATTGGAAATTCATTATTCATTAGTATTTGTTGTATTTAATTTGGGAAACATGTCTAAGATTATTATTATTACAAAACTTCAGGTTTGATTATTTTATTATTGCGAATCAATATTATTGATAAATATTAAACATCGAAGTTTAATCTGATTAAAATAGTTCAAGCACGACTGCCCTCATGGGACAATCACTGATATTTCAGGGTTAAGGCAAAACGCTCATTTTAAGTTCTAAATGAAAATCAGGTCTGAAGTTTGGGATGCGTTCATCCGCTTTCCGCGGTTGAACTTATACACTTTTGTCATTCAAATGTGAAAGACTTCAGTAATGCCCATTTTAAGGACAAACTGATTTTCATTAAGATGGAAATAAGAATGTCTTTTATTAAAACAGTAGATCGTTACGAACATAATAAAATTATTACTATAGAACATCATTGCATTATCATTAAATCTAGATTTTCTCAAAAAGTTAAGAAATTATAGAGCTTATTTTAATTATGCTTATTCCTCCTATATAGATCTTTATGATTCTTGAAAAAGAAAAGTGTGAAGTTATAAATTCTGACATGAAATTGATTATTTTATATAAGCTATAATATTCAAAGCTATTTTTCTATAAAACCCAAATAGGTTTTTTAATAATATTAATAACTATTATTCCTCCATGGTTGAGCTATAAATAAAACGAAAAAAACGTGAAACATATTCAATATATCAGACGTAATTGATGTTTGATTTTAAATAAGGGTTCTCAGCAAATCCTAATTTTCTCAAAAACTTAAGAAGTTCAAAAGCTTATTTTAATTATGCGTATTCCTCATATATAGGTCTTTATGATTCTCTAAAAAGAAAAGTGTGAACCAATAAATCCGACTCTAAATTGATGAAAGACTTCAAATAAGTTAAATATAAACTATGCTTAAATCAATTGTGTATTGAAATTGCAATCGATTAAAAATTTTTCAAACTGCATACCGTTTGTGTTATGTGGGGTGGGGGACCTCAGGGTGCACGACCCGATACGTGTATTTTATATAACGCTTTTTATGTGAAAAATGCTTAAATTTTTAATTATCAAAATATTTTCAAACACTCACTGCAGATAAAATGGGACAGCTTAAATGAGTCAGTTTAAATAGGTCAGTTTAAATGGGTCAGAATAAATAGGTAAGAATAAAAGGGTCAGTTGAATAGGTCAATACAAACAGGGTCAACTAAAATGGGGTCAATTTTCACAAATCCCAGAAATATTTTCAATCAAAAAGTAAACAATTTATAGAAAGTAATGCTCAAGGACTAACAAATTAAGCAATCAACTTTTCAATAATCTTTGATTTATCTAGTTTTACTTATAAGCAAGCACAAATCAACAATTTTTCAACTTAAATATCCTTAAAAGGGCCAAGTTTCTAGTTACCTTGATAAACAATAGCAGATATTGTTTGAAACCTTATAAATTCATATCAGGATCATACTGAACAACCAATAATAGAGTAATAATTAACTCTATTTTACCTAGTACCACAATGCTCTTTAAAAGACCAATTATACCAAGTAATATTCAATTGCTAACAAAGCCGGAAGCACAGCTTTCAAGTCTTTTTGACCAGGTTGAATATTACTTAAGAGCATTAAGTAATAATTTATTACTTAAGCAAGCACACTGCAATTGTTCAACATAAATAGTCTTGGATAGAATATCCAACAACTAGAATATTTTATAGTAACACTTAATTTAAGCAATTATCAGGGTAGTGAAAAAATTGCTTATTAGCTAGCAAATTACCAGAGTATAGGATTTTACTATGAAAAAAATAAATGAAATTTAACTTAAAATACGAAAATATTAATATTTAGATGAGCAGGTTGTATTTTACAAATTAGATAACTATCATGAAAAGTACCAAGTTTATACCTTTTAATATTAGATTTTCAGTGTTTGATGCAGTGCTTGAGCGGAGGAACGGGTGAATAACCAAACCTTCAAAACTATTGGCAAAACAGAACCAAAAATTAGTTCATTTTAATTATAAACAATTGAAACAAAATTACAGTTTTAACAGATCTCTGAAAAGGAAAACTTTGAGAAATATTGAGTGAGAGCTCAGAGCCGAGTGAGTGATGTGCAGCACATCATGTGCTCAACAAAGAAAGTCCAGACCTGGGCTTAAGTCAATGAAACTTAAGATAACGCACACTCTCTCCTCGCTCTTATATCCGGTCATTTGACTGGACTCCAACCGGAGTGCTCTCCCTCTCCCTCAGTAACACACACATGAACATGCACAAACATTCTTAAATAATCTTATTTGTAGCTGATAACACTACCAAGTTAAAACTATAATAATCAAGGTTAGATAATCAATTCAGTTGAATGAAATCCTTTATAATGAATATCTATTAATATACCAAGTTGTCCTTGGTAAGTAAGTCTTTCAATTTTACAAATATGGTGAAAAATATTTTATCACTATTTAATTGCGATGTAAACATCAAATAAGACTTGTCTGCCTCACCAACAAGAGTGAGCAAGCTCTTTTCACTCTAACTATAAAATAGACTCGACCACTCTTTTTTATCGCAAAATGCAAAACAGCTAGGTAAACCTTCGAATAAAGTTTGAATAGTCTTGGTTATATAGATGCTTAGCTATATAAATCAACCAAGTTTATAGATAGGTTATGTCACACCACCTTGGTGACAACTGATTTGAATTTTTCAACAATTTATATGTCATATAAATTATTATGATTGTTTGAATTCAGCATGATCAACACAACCAAGTTATATTTAATAGAGAAGAATTTAATAGATAACTATTGGTTAATCGAGAAAAAAATCAAAATGATCATGGTCATCAGTCAGACAAGAGTGAGATAATCAACAGTTTCGCTATTAAGGAAACTCATATTTCTAGATATACTAGGTTAAAATTAATACAACTATCTAATATATAGTTTAAACCTTTTAAGACTACAGGAAACCTTGCTTGATAAAAAAAAACATTATCAGTCAGTCACAGATATCCTCAAATGAGCAGGAACAAATGATTAACATATAAGGCGAGGAAACATATGGTTAGGCAAACACAAAGGAATCTTGGTACTAATTATCATTATAACTGAAATTATTGCTTATTCATAGAACATAGACAAATATATCACGGTTAAATTGAGCAAACAATTAAATTACCAAGCACTTTATTAGTGATCATGCACGGATTTACCAAGACCAAGTTTTCCCTGTTCTTGACAGCAGTCGATTCAAAATACCATTAATTTGAGCTTGCTCGAATTAAGTTATTAAAGCTGAACAATAAAAGATACCAGTATTAATAATCAGGTTAAATAATAAGTAACAGGATAATTTTCAGTTAAATACCTTTGATATTGCGATCAAATACTCGATAATAAAACAAAATTTTATAAAAAAAACTCAACAGTTTTTGAGCACAACTTATCGGATAAACTGCTGAGAAGTGAGTGTCGGCCCAACACTATAAGCACCACTGCTTTGAATAATATGCGCTATCAGTTGCGCTATGATTTTGTACTGTCCTTTAAGTTATGTAACACATGCTGTGCATTCCTGTTAATCCGGTTATATGAAAGGACAGACTCTATCCAATTATTATTCACTTCTTTAACACAATAATTGTCTGATTTTTTCATTCAAATCATATAATTTATAGCTTTCTATTTAATAGAAGGACAGGTATAACAATACAGGACAGACAGGTCCATAGGGAACAGGAAAAGGGTAGAACAGTTTATGTGACTTCAAGGTCTTTTTTGAAAAATAAATTTATTTTCAGAACTTGGATAGTTGTTTAGATGTCAAATTTTGAATATTTATGTGCAAGGTACAATTTCGAACAATTGTTGGCACACATCACTAAGGAGAGAGTTGTGTTACCATTGGTTTAAATTGTGTGAGAAAAAAATAAGATGAAAAGGGAGAGGGTGAGAGACTATTAATATAAATCAATTTGAGACAGCACAATTGAATTGAAAAGGTATTTAAAGCAGGGATCAACTGGGCTATTGATAATTGACAACAAAAAGTGACTTTAAATCTGGCATCACCAAGCTGGATTAGGCCGTTCTAATTGTTCAGGTGGATTTTTTAAAATGTAAGAGGAAGGGGTATATTTTTTAATGTGTTTTTATTTTGCTAAAATGAGGTAGGATATCATTAAGCCCGGATTTATTTTATATATTTTGTGCAAGGGGGTTTATGATAATCCACCTTGGTGATGCTTGATTTTATTGTGCTGTCCTCATTTTTATTGCTTTTTTCTAACATGTGATCAGACTCTCCGATAGTGAGAGTCTGACCTCAATGTGTTTGAGAAAAAGCAGAGCCAGCTTTAAGACAGATAAATATTTTTGCTTGCTATTTGTTAATTTTATATGAATTAGCCTCTTTTATTGAGGAATTAGATTGGATGCTAGATTAAATCTCTATTTTGATTATTATTTGCTGTTTTCTCAGTTTAATTGCCATTGAAAGCAGATTTGTTTAGTCTATGATCGGTCCATGGTCCATTTGGCAAAAATATTAATAATGTACTTTAAACTTATTATGATAATTATCATTCTTAAATATTAACGAGCTAGAACCGGTTTAAATGATTCTGAGCCCTTGATTTTATTTCTGTGAACAACATTCAAATGAATATAAAGATTGTGCTTGTTTCTCTAAATTAAATAAATTCAAGCAAGGCTCTAATATATCAAGGCACTAATTCTAGCAAGATGATCACATACATGTAGTTTAAGTTTATTTGTGACTAGGTCAAACAACAATTTTACGCTGTAGAAAGTATGATATTCCTCTAACTCGGTTATTTTATAATTAGCAGGTACAACTCTAAATTAATAATAATAGATGATAATCATGAGCATAGATAAACACAATTGAGTCTTGGTAATTCTAATTAAAATTGTGAAACTATCAATGCTTTGTTTAAATAAAAGAATATTTTATTAATTAATTATCAACTATAATCTCAACATGTTAAAATGAAGACAAATATGCTTAAAAAAATTAATTTACCAGGTAATTTATCAATGGTGATATTCAACATAATTTTCACAAGTGCACTGATCTTGTCAAATGTACAAGATTAATTGATAACACATTTAAGATAATAAATTAATTAATCAATTTTTCAATTTTCCACTCATATTACGAGATAATAACAATTATATAAAACTGCTTTTTTAAACTTGGTAACTGTTTGGAATAAGTCTGGTTTTTATTATTAAATAATAATACAAAACTAGGTAAAACAAAATAGTGCAACAAGTAGAATTAACAGTGAGAGTGATATAACTTTGAGAGCTAATTATAAGAGCAAACACTCCTCTCAATCACACAGAATCTGTTTTATATTCAGTCCTAAAAAATAAGAATAAGTTTGTAACACATTTTGATCCAAATTCTTGGTATTAAATAACTTTTGGCTCATCTCTTCCCTTCTCACCCTGTCCATTTAAGGCAAACTGAACTGATTAAATATAAATAAATAATCTGGCAAGTTTATCAAGAATTTAAAAATAAAGCTTAACTCAATTGTCACCCAATAAAGTTATTATTATAAATAAATAAAGAGACTTGAAAATAAACTAGGTTATAACTTAATTAAAAATATTCAAAAGCTCATCAACCCCACTGAATTAGCAAGCAGAAATGTTCGATAATTTATACTTTTAATTTTTTTGAAGTTACAGTTCTTAAAATGCTATTCAAATAGTTGTTTATTTTGTGAACTAATCATAATTTCATTAACTTATATTAATCAAGGTAATTCACTTGTAATTCATCGATAATCTTCATAATAATTGATTAATTTACGCTATAATAATATTTGTTATCAAGAATAATTTATTAAACTCTATTGTGTCCATCAAATGATAAATAAATAAATTTTTAAAATAATTAATGACTAATTTAATTATCAATTTAATCTTAATCAACTAGATCAATTTTCTTACCAATCTAAAATTAAGTAGAAAACATTCCTCCCCTTCAAAGAAAGATTATTTCAAAGTTACCAAGAGTTTTTTAAAAAAAATATTATAGTAACTTTTAAACTAATATTTGAATAAATAAATGATGATTTTTGGTAAATTATTTTTTGGATTCACCTCTGGCAATTTATACATGCATATTTCAGACTGATCTATAAATTTTCAGTATAACATCTGAATAGTTTCTTCTTATTTTTTCAATAATTAAATATTTGGCATGGTAATTCCATAATAATTGAGAGGAGTATTGAACAAGGCCAATTAAGAGATAGAAGGCGATTTATGTGATGAAAATTAAAATTAACAATGAATTCCTTGAAAGCCATTCTACAATATTATTAGGCTAGGTAACTTGTGAAATTGATTGCAACAAGTGAATTGAACAGGGATTAAATTAAATTATTAAACAATAGAAACTCTCCTATTCACCCAAGAGTGTTTTTTTCAATCAACCCTTCATTGACTGAGAATTTTGTTTATTATGAATGCAATTTTACCAATAAGCACATTTTTGCATGCTATATTTTTAATTAAACAAAATATCATTTATCTAAATATTGACTAGTAAATAACTAATGAGAGGTACTTGATTAATCCAATTGATTATTGATGATTAAAGGATATTTCTGTTTTTGTTTTAAAAGTAAAATTTGAAAAAGTTATTAAATTAATTAATAATTAATAATAAAATATATTAATAATTTAACCTCAATAAATTCGATTGTTTTTTTAAATCTATAAATGAATAAGATAGAATACATTGCTTCAATTCAAAGAAGTATTAACTGAAAATATTTGTTATTTTTAATAATAAAATTAAAACTGTAACTTTTAAAGTGATTTCTGAATTAATGAATCAAATTTTTTGTTGAGAATTATCGAATTTGTTAGTAATCATTGCTTTGAAAAGTTCTTTTTATGCTTTCAATTATTAAAAATTAAGCATGATTATTTCAAAATAAAATAGTAAATTAATTGTTGATTTCTAATCAGAGCATTTCTATTTTGGTAATCTTTGACAATTAACCTAGGAGTCTGTCTCAACCAGTTGAATGTTAAAATGATGACAAAATTGCTAACAAGGTTATTTTAATAATTATTTTACCAGGTAATTTGTCAGTGATGATACTCAACATAATTTTCACAAGTGCACTGATCTTGTCAAATGTATAAGATTAATTGATAACACATTCAAAAGATAATGAATTAATGAAACATTTTTAATAAACCACTCATATTAGATGATTAAAAACAATAATATAAAAATGTTTTTAACTTGATAATTGTTTAAAATAAGTCTCATTTTTACCATTGAATAATAATAATACAAAACTCTTGGATGAACAAAACAATTGAAAAAGTACAATTAATAATGAGTGACATAACTTTTTGGATAACATTTAATTTGTTTAATTTAAGAAATACTCAATTAGTGAAATAACATCTCGTTAAATTATTTACATCAGGTTTTTAAATTTACAAAGATTATTTTTTATTCAAAAAATATTAAGAAAAAACTGTAAAATTAAAATGATTTTATCTATAAATTAATGAATTTTCATTCCAAAAATTATTGACCAATTCAGGTATTCCTACTTTTTATTTTATTAATGCACCATAGAGATGGGAGAGTAGAACTCATAAGGACTGACCAAGGAAAGTGGCTCAAATAAAAAACGCATATTTTCCTAGATTTTATTTCTATAATATCTATATTTTGAAAAATCTCAACCTTGGTAATATAATTTTGGTCTAATAATTTTTGTTTATACGAGCATATTTATTAGAATTGATCTTTTCTGTTTTTTTAATAACTCTTTAAAAGTTTTATCAACATGTTATTAGGAGGCACACGATACACTGAGCATTTTCAATTAATTTTTGAAATCACAATGAAATTATGATTATTTATGAATAATTTGTCATCAATAATAAAAAAAAGAGGCTGTAACTTTTAAATGATTTTAAATTTAAAATTGTCAAAATTTCACCATTCATAAAATTGGATTGTTTTGATTCCAAGTCTTTTTTAATAGAAATTTGAAATAAAAAATAATTGTGGACAACCAATTAATTTTAATGATAAAACATGTTCATTTTTGTTCATAAATTTTTTACAATAATTATAAAATACCTTGTTTAAAAAACTTTCAAACTGTAGCTCTAAAAAATCATTATTTATAAGCGGCCATACCAATTTTAAACTTATATAATTGGATTCCAAATTTTATACTTGAAAAAAATGTATCAAGCTCTTTTCTGTCAGCAAACTTCTAGATTATGTTTTTAATGGCAATTTTTGCAAGGCAAATTGCCATATATAGAAAGACCGTTGTATGTCCCCCCCCCTCCCCCAAGATTTTCAACAATGGAATTTTTTTTGAAAATTTTTGAAAATTTTTGAAAATTTTTGAAAATTTTCTGAAATTTTTGGAATTTTTTGAAAATTTTTCCTAACAATGATAAAATAAAGCTTCTCTGTAGGGTTTCAAAATTATATACAAAAATTGCCATTATATGGGAATTCTGATTTCCAGCTTGTTTATAACTTGATTTTAGAAGAATTTTATGAGTTTTTATTCTATTTTCAAAAATATTATTTTGTATTTAAGTATTCGTTTTATTTGTTTCCTAATCAGTCTTGAAGTGTGTTCTGTAATATTTGTTCAAGATAGTTTTAAACTATAAAATAAATTATAATATATTTGAAGTTATTTTAAAATAAAGGACGGTCCGGAGGTTGTTAGGACCTTTGGATCTTTGCACGATCTTGTTAACCAGGCAGTGTTCGATTCTCCATCAAATATGCTCTTCAATTATGTTTTCAAAATTTACCTAGGTGGTATATTCAAGCGGCGAGGGGCCCCCAAAGATCGGAAAATCTGGATTTCTAACTTTTGATTGGCTATTGATAAAATTTTGAAAATATTTTTAAAAAATACTATAATTCAAATGAATGTGAGGTTGAATTTAAAAATTTTTGATATCACTTATGGAAAGTTTAATATAAGCGGCCAAATATTGAAAAATCAGGTAATAAATCTTTCTAGTTGGAATTTTAAAAAGGTTTTAATTAATGAAATGAAGCTTATTAAATAATGAATGAAATATAAAAAAATGAGGAAAATTTAAAAGGTCGTTTTCGAGATAAACCAATTTATCTATATTTTGAATAATTCCCTAGTAAGTTTTCATGACTCACGAATTTTGACCCAAATAACCATGATAATTGACCCTGACTTTAAAAACACCCAAATTAGATGAAAATTTCAAACAAACAATATTTGATTTATTACTAAAAACTCTTTCGTATCAAAAGGCATTCTTACTTTAGTACGACATAAACAATTTTAAGTTCAATGCACGGATTAGTATTAAACATTCAAATATGAGGACAAAATGCTAATCTTTGCCATTGTATGACCATTTTTCCTAGCTCAAATTACCAATATCTATTTCATTGCTCTTAAAATCAATAAAAATATTTCGAAATTCCAATTTGAACAGTTTAAATTTTGAATATAATTTCAATTATGAAGGTCATTTTCCAATTTTCGGGTCATTGTAACTTGAGGTGTTCACATTTGTTCAATTTTGTTGCATGGTGATATTTTTATCTAATTCTGGTATTTTTTGAGTCAAGGTCATTTATCATGGTCATTTGGGTCAAAATTCGTGAGCAATGAACTTACTAGGGAATTATTCAAAATATAGTTAAATTGGTTTATCTCGAAAACGACCTTTTAAATTTTTCTCATTTTTTGATATTTTATTTATTATCTAATAAGCTTCATTTCATTAATTAAAACCTTTTTAAAATTCCAACTAGAAAGATTTATTACCTGATTTTATAATATTTGCCCGCTTATATTAAATGTTCCATAAGTGATATCGAAAATTTTTAAATGCAACTTAACATTCATTTGAATTATAGTATTTTTAAAAAATGTTTTCAAAAATTTTTCAATAGCCATTCAAAAGTTAGACATCCAGATTTTCCGATCTTTGGGGGCCCCTCGCCGCTTGAATATACCACCTAGGTAAATTTTGAAAACATATTTGGAGAGCATATTTGATGGAGAATCGAACACTGCCTGGTTAACAAGATCGTGCAAAGATCCAAAGGTCCTAACAACCTCCGGACCGTCCTTTAGCAAAACTTATAAATACAATTGTAGTTCTTATAATTATTTAGTTTAAAAAATCAAAATATTTATTGATTACAAAAACTGAATGAAATTCAAAACTATTAATCAAATGTCATATAATATCTCTTATAATTGATTCAATTTTATTGATTTTTGTTAAGAATCTAACAATAAATAAATAAATTTAAAATGTTATCTAGCAAATGAATTATTCTCCAGAAATTCTTGTTATTTTAATTCATTGTTTATCAGTAGTAAAATGTGAAGAATGCGGTGTAACCGACGAACAGAATATTGTGGATACAGAATATCCGTCAGTCCCTCAAATAAGACAAACTATTAATGAAATCACAGTTGAAATCGGAATCTATTTTGATATTCATTTGAGACAAAAGTTCAATAATAACGACAAAGACTTAGAAAAATA
>JAQGCQ010000201.1:0-18432 GCA_034699945.1 Chamobates pusillus
TTAACGAAAAATCATTAAATTTATCAGTCAATCAATTATTTTAATTCAACGCAATTTATCACAACATTAATCTCTCTTTTTTTGGCGACCATTGAGTGTAGTCTTCCTATTATTCTCAAGTGTTTGTACTCATATTAAGTAATGTTTAATCTAGCTAAAAACTATCACTTTTTCAAGCTTGATTATGATTGCTTCAATAGATAAGTCTTACATAATCTATGCATTTATATATAATATACTTTATTTATATACATTGTATATACTATGTCTGAGATAATGTTAAAGATGATCTTGGGCCTTTTATGATAATTAGCCATCGATTGAACTGGAATTTTATCAAAAAATTATTGTTTTATTTTTTGAGTAATTACTATGAATTTTGTGTTCAATAATAACTAATGAATTATTATTCCGCTCCAAATGGGGTATCCTTTCATATGATTGCTATCGGTTTTCATACCGTGAATACATTAAAAAACTGTAAGCTCTGACTTCGATGAAACATTGACTCACACACACAGCACACACACACCACACATGAGGAGCTCAAGACATTGAGAGGGCTATACATAAGACTAGAACTAAAGACCAAATTATTAAATGCAATAAAAATAGAGAAAAATGAAAAATAATTTGTAATCGAAGCCAAAGGCAAACCAAAAGGTAGAGCCGTTTAGATTAGAAAAACTGTGTGAGACTGTGAGCCACCAGTGTTTGTGTGGTCCCAAAACACTGATTGATATAAAACATAATGAAAACAATATTCAATACATAAGAATCAAAAATAAATTGATTTCAACGAAGAAAAAGCGAAGAAAAGCCTTTTCGTCAACTAATTGATCGCCAAATATTTAAATGTATTTTTTGTTTGTAATTGAATTTCAAAACTCGAAGAGAAAATCAATTCATAAGAGAAGCAAAAATTTGATGTCTCTTCAGTTCAATGGTTTTAAGGCCCGGCTTTTAAAACCATAGTTTCGTTTTCGTTCACTACTATTATAACTAAAATAACTGTTCTATCAATAAATTTCAAATAATATGACATTTATTACGAAATTTACATAATTTCTCTTCCAATCGAGTGAAACATATATACAATTTTGTTTGACTTCACTTCAAATTCAATTCTTTGCAAATGTTTTCCCCGAAAACTGTTTCAAGTCATGCGATCCAAGTTTTACTCAAAACATAACAAAATTTTATTTTTTGTTTTATTTGACGACTGAAAAGAGTGAACGAAAGACTAATGAAATAAAAATAACTGATTTTTTTTCGAGGAATTCACTTAAGATATGGGAGAAAATTCTGTATAAAATCCCAGAAAAATGTGTTTATTTGAAGAATAATACCATAAATCGAATACAAATTGATATTTGAAACCATTAAGTATTGAATTCTTATTTATGGCAAATCTGACCTTTTATTATGAAAAACTATTGAAAATTTGCTTGCTAATAATAGAAAGCGTGACGTCTTGAGTGCACGAAAACTACTTTAAAGGTCAGCCTTAATAAGAATAAAAATATATTTTTGGGATTTTTATTTTTCACTACTATTCCGATAATCAGTTTTATATTATTATGTGTTTCGGTAACAAACAAACCATTTGTACCACAAAAGTAAATAACAACAAAATCATAACATTTGAATTTTGATGAAATATTGTAATTATTATAATAATAATAATGCATTTCATGTCGTTTTCCTGATCTCTCTCTCTCTCTCTCTCTCTCTCTCTCTCTCTCTCTCTCTCTCTCTCTCCTCATTCACGGAATTGTGAACTGAAAGGGTTTCTAAATTATTGGCAAATGTTTTATAACAACACATATTTAGGAACAAATGGTTAGAAAACAATTATGTGAGAATCGCGTGATTCCGGAAACACTGGAAAGCCATCTGTGGTCCCGTCCCGTCTCTCCCTTTGGTTTACTATTCGACTAATGTTTTCCGAAAGAGAAGAGACATAAAGATCTTGAAAAATCAAATTATAACTTATCTGTAACTCTAGTCTAAAGGTATGCCCTCTTCTGATATGACGAACACTTGTTGAATGTGAAGAGAGTCAGGGAATGGAGGAATGGGTCTAATGTTTATTGAATGGGAAGTGCAATGACTTTAAGCCGCAAAATAACGAATAAACGTTTTAAATGTTCTCTAATTTGAATGCATTCAACAAGAAATAGACTGACGGTTCAAATTAAATATCTATTTAGAAATGATCAAGCACAGCCCTAACACAGCCCTAACACAACCCTATCAAATACCAATAAGAGGTGTTCCAAACCCTTTTCAGTGCGGAATATCAAGTTCACAAATCAATAATTTTTGCATTAGAGTTACAAATCACGTACTTTTAAACAAATCTTTACAATTCATATAAACTCTTAATTGATATTTAATTACAATATTATTTGAAGTATTGCCGGAAAAATATTATATATTCATAACAATCCATAATATTCATAGAGCTCTCTCTCTCTCTCTCTCTCTCTCTCTCTCTCTCTCTCTCTCTCTCTCTCGACCTTTATTTTTTATCATGATTAGTTATTTATTCTGCAAAATGAATGATTCGAAAGCTATTTGATTTGAATTGACCAAGCCTAAAGAGTTAACATCAATTCTGGGATTATATAAAGGAATTCCTGATTAAATCCAAATGTTTTTTAGTAGACTTTAATTTATTTAAAAACACGAATCGAATAACAACTTGTTTTCAAATCTAAGATTTTTTGAGATTCCTTTCAGAATAAATGTCTAAAGAGTTAACCAAATAAATGGAGAGATAACTAAATGACCATATCGTTTCTTAATTACCAAGTTCATCTACTTATCAAGCATGAAATTAGACCCCAATTAATTAAGCCCTTTATTTATAAAATAAATCACTCTAGATACACTAAGTCCAAAATTATCTTTTATTCTTCTCAAACATTCTAAAACAGGAACTAATGATGAAATTCATTATAATTTGCTTTTTTGTTTCAAAATTAATACCAATTATCGAGAATTCAAACTTTTCTCTTTAAAAATTGATTTTAAAAACTTAACAATGAAACACAAATTCAGATGGAAGTGGTTTTCCATTTCCGTTCAGAGAGAGAGAGAGAGAGAGAGAGAGAGAGAGAGAGAGAGAGAGAGAGACGAGCAGTTTATTTCTTTTTTATCTATGAACTTTTGTGATGAATAAAACGCACAAATATAATATTGTAGTCAAAAGATAGTCATTATTTTCATATTATCGGTAAACAGTCAGTTAAATAGAGTTAGAGTCCACTCATTTTACACATAGTTTTTCGTGTAATTTCTAATCTAATAAATAAGAAAAGTTTTATTTGAAATCAATGTTTTTGTTGTTAAGGAAATCAGTGAATAACAAGACGTTTTGCAAAAACTATGTTTTAGAATAACTGAATGCCTGTTTTCGGGCCTTTAATTTCTAATAAGAATTTTATATATAATTTGCATAACATTTGAATATGAAATTTATATCGCCTTTGAATTAAAATTATTGCTCTCTTTTTTCAGAAGATATTTATGAATAACTATTTTATATATTTTGTTACTCTTTTTATTTGACTCTTAGGCAGAGATTAACTGATAAATAATCAATGGATTGAAATGAACTATCGATTGATTACCAATTGATATGTTGGGCTGAATATATATTTACAGGTTTTATACCAATAAATTTAAAATATTCTTGTTTCTTTTTGGTTCGCAAATTATACATAAAATCTATAATCAGTTGTGATATTCCAATGAAAATAAATGAGAAAAAATCTCTTTTGAATTAAAGATAGGAAATGTTTATATGATTTTTTAAAATATGATTTTAACTCAACTATACTTAAGTACTGAGAATTGGATTTTAAGAGAGAAATGTTTTATTTTTTGATTTGTGATATCCGTCCGATTTATTTGCAACTCATTCATGAATATTAGCCATAAATTTTCAAAAGGCATCACAAAAATTTGAAATTCTGATACCGTTCCTCTTCTTTCACTTCCCTTTCTTTCTTTCTTTTCTACAAATAAAGGGATGAAATTATTTATCATTTTTTTCCTCAAAAATTATGATCAATATTCCAGTGCTGTTGAGGGGAAGGCATATCGAAGGCAAACCATAATAATAATAAACAAAATTGAGAGGAATTCCCATCTTTTTTAAATTCATAGCCAATGAGAAAAAAAAAGTTAAATATGAAAACCGTTTTATTTTTTTCCCAAATCATTATTTATTAGTGGAATAAATTAGAAAATTATAAACTTGTAAAGTTTAATATACAATAAGAATAAACAACAAAATTCTATGACTAATATCTTAAATATTGAATTCAATTTATTTATGAATTCTTAAACAAAAATTTAATTTAATTGAGCGATAAATTTAAAAGCCTTGATATTTAAAATGACTTAATTAATGTTGAATTGAATATAATTCAATTTAATTTATCTTGCCAAGATAGTATTTTGGGCAAAAAACCATCCATGCAAATTATTGCCCATAAAAACAGTTAATTTTGAATCTAATGATCGGATCGTATGAAACCATCGTTTGATTGTTGTTTTGTTTATTCTGTGCCCCAAAAGTTGTTACGTTATTCGGGGCTAACATTCTTTTATAGCCAGAGTTTAACTAAATTTCTAATTTATTATTAAACGTGAGTCCAATCATTGGATGCGACTCTCTTTTGGGTCCCGACTCCGGCATCAGAGGAGAGAAAAAAAGCATCAATTTTTAATCACTTGATTAAAGAGTTAATTGAATGGCCGCACAGCACAGCACAAGAACAGGACATTCAATATATATTACGATTTCGGAGACTAATAATTATCAAAACGAAATCAGTCGACAGTTATCTATCACTACCTGTTATGCGCTCTTTTGTAGCTTTTTATTCGAGGAAATGCCCAAAGAGTTGGAATCAACAAATTCTTTACTTTTTTCAATTTAACATTCATTTATTTCCCTAAGATTTGATAGCCAAGGTGATATTAACGTGATATTAAGGAGCAATTCAAAGACAAATCAAAGATCGATTAATTAGAGTCACAAATATTTTGATTGATTCCCAAAAAGTGATTGATTTTTGCGTTTAATATCTAATGTTTTGATCAATTGGTGAGAAATTTTCACTTGAATTTAGATTAATTCTAATCTTTACAATCGTAGAATAAATTGCAACTTGGTCATTTCACCATTGATTTTTCACTGCCTTATGTGCTGATTAAACTTATTTGATGATCCATCTAAATTAAGAATAACTACCTTTTTATCACAACTTTTTAATGGATTGTTTTTTTTCAAATTAAGAAAAAGGATTTTCATAATAATGTTGGCCTCAAATTGATTCTCAATTTATTAATAGAATTACTGTTCTCTTGGCTTTTGTAGAGGAAAAGCGTCTGCACTGTCTGTACACGAGGCTAAACATAGGTCGTTCAAGTGACCTAGAGCTTTTTTTCCAAAAATATTTTGACTTAATTATAGATTGTTGTTTTTATTTAAATGGTTCTTAACCTAGGTAGAAAATAATCTTGGGCATTAATCAGATTCAGGCATTTTTGTGTAAGAATTACAAAAATTTAAATAATATTCTAAAGTCTTAATAAAATTAATCACTAAATTTGAAACACTTTCTGATCTTAAGATTTTCAATCGATTTATTATTATTTTTGTTTTATAAAAAAAATATGAAAAATCTGAACAATTTGTTTGAAAAATGATTATTAAAATTTGTTATTGAGTTAACACGAAATATATTCTTTTTATGTCGAAAAAGCATTTCATTTAAATATTCAAAAAAAAATTAAGTGTTTTTAGGTATTCATTAATTCTAAAAGATTTGAACGTTTCATCTGATGTCTGACTCATCGGATATAATACTTATTAAAGAGTAGAGTAAATCAAAATTTATTAAATATATTTTGACGCAAATTTGTTGCTTTCCTCGGATTCACCAAAATTTTTGTTGATTTTTATCTGAGAAAATGTAGATTTTTTTCACTCCTCTTTCTGTCTGATAACTAATTATATAAGGGTTTGGGGGGTTTGGGATCCATCTTATGGTGAGACTAACACAGAGGCGACGGCTTTATAGACTTCATGAGATAAATCTCTTTTCGAGAGCCAACGGATGTATTGCCGTTTTTGGCCCCTGAGCTAAGTTTTTAACATAAAATCACTAATTAAATGAAATTCAACTGATTATAGAACTTAAAATTGTTTCGGTTTTTAATCGATTCCTCAGAAAAAATATTATTGACCATTACTATAACCAAACTATAGTTATCTTGGTTAATTAACTTATAAAATATTTAAATATAGAGAATATTTAATTATAGCCATTAGTGGACCAAATATTTAATCAATGAATGGGAATATTATTTAAATGTTACCCTTTAAGGCCTACCATAAAATTTTATAGTAAGTTTTACTCGGGTATTTTTGATCTAGGGAATTAAATAAACTTTTAAACAAATTTGAATGAAACCATTAATTGTAAAAATTATTCAAATTTTTTAATTCAGATTTTTTTTGAATCAAACCTCATTTAATAGAGTCAGACATCGTTTTAATAGAATGCCAACCGTTCAATAAACCTAGGTCAGATTGTATAAGGCTTTTGTTTTAGCTTTTGTATAAGGCTGTTGTGAACAGGGGTATTAAAGTTAGGTATATTTGGGATGTTCACTTTGGTTATCCCTTTTTAAAAAGAAGTGAAATTCTTTTCTTAACAATTATTGCAATAATAATAATATCCATCAAATAAAATAAAGAGAAAATCATATGTTTTGACTCAAATATGATGTCTTGTCTACCGGTGCCGTTCCAAATGCGTGGCGACAATTATAGACATATTTTTTGCACTGAATTTCATTCATTTTAATAATGATTACGTGAATAAAGAAAAGGAAAGCTTTTTGGATGACTCGTGTGGTTGTGCTCTCAGTCAACAGTCTTATTGAAGGGAAAGTCGTTGACTTTTGTACAGCACTTTAGCAGAAAAATTGTATTAAATTTGAGCACTACTTTTGACAGAAATATATCATAAAAAACGAGAATAATTATAATTATATAAAAAGAGAAAGAGATATGAAAAGTAAAAGCGACTCAAAAAAGTACTGACCATTAAAGTGGTGTTCATTTTGTGATCATATTATAAATAAGGCTAATGTTTGTTATACTCTGTTTTTGACACAACTTTTATCTGCACTCAACTCAGAGTCTATGTCACGAAAACTTGATTATAAGCTCAGAATAAAAAATATAAATTCATTTTTCTTCTTCAGTCGAGTTATCTTCAGTTGAGTTCTAGTTTAGGATTAAAAGACATTTTGCTTCTAATTATATAAGTCTTTGTTATATCATATTATATGCATTGAAACAAAAGTTTAATTTCTATTACTTGTGATAACAGACTGTTGTGTTTGTAAAGCCCTATAATTTTGATGCACTTCTCAAACAAACTAGATAAAAAAGAACAAGAAAAACGCTTCATAAATATAATCATGAAGCTTTTTCTTTCTTAGTTTTAGTTGTTTTATAATTAATTATTATTAGTTGAATATAACGACAGTTAAGTTCAGATGAATTTTTCAAACAATATTTCCTCTTATTTTAGAATTTGAATAATTCGGTAATCAATCAAAAAATATTCCCTAAATATTAATACAAATCACATAACAACTCATTTCGCTGTTAAAAGAGATCGCATTACAACTTAAAACACTCGATATTTTTTAAACGATAAATAATAATTCATTGAATACTCAAAAAAAAATCAAAAATAAAAAGGGTAAATATGTTTTTAACCCAAAGATGTTTGTTGTTTATATTCTTGTTATTATATGAACTTCAAAACGAGTATTATTATGAAAATAATGGAAAATATTGGTTAAACATTTCCATTATTAATATAATAGACTTATAATTCTTAATTGTATTTTAATGTTTATAAGACAACCAAATAATGTAATCCGTTGTCTATCTCTCCAACGCATCTCTTTATTTAATGGTATTGTCGTGGAAATGGGACTTCATATTTATTCACCAGTGGCTTCCTGGGGTCAATCGAACATATTATTCTATGTTGACTACCCCACCTAGTACAACTAATTATTCAATTGTGTTTTGAGAGATGCTTCAAGATAAGTTTGATGTAACTTATGTTTAGTGAAATAATATGATTAAATAAATTGAATAAAAATTTTGTTTTTTTAAAAAATTATGACAAAAAGGCACTGAAATAGAGTGGGCATGCACAACTAATGCCAATTATATCCAGTTCAACCCAGAACAATCCAGTTCAATCTCGCAAATATGCATTAAAAATATTTTAATGAATCACATCTTTAAATAGCAATCAAATTCAAATCAATTGAATTTAAGTTAAAATAAAAGAATCCATAATTGTTTGAGTATTTATTAGAGTACCTTGGTTGTCATTCTCTAATAGTAAAAAACACAATACATTAAGATTACAATAAGTGATCATTACTCTCGCTGTATGAATGGCACTGGTCTTACCGGTGCACAACAGAACAGCACATTTGTATCGAATATTACAGGAGTACCGGTGCTGTCATACACTGAATAAGGCGATAGGAATGTGAGAAATGCCGTTACACTACAATCACTACACAACAAATCCGTAGCCTTTTTATTGTTATACTATTTTTTTTTCTTTAATACAAATGACTACTAATATATCGGATTCACATTTAATAGATATGAATGAATTTTAATGGTTTTAATACATAATATTATAACTGTTAGTCCCCGACCGGAGTTGCAGTTCATTTTGAATTCAGTGCAAATCATATTATCATTTGTCGAACCAATCATTTAGTCGTTGTTTTGTCTCTCAGTTTAAAACTTGATTACAATTACAATGACGTGACTTTTGAGACACTAATCGATTGTAATGTAAAGTAAATTATTTTGAAAACTAATACCTGAGTCCTTTTATACAAATATTTAGGTAGTGCTATACATGAGTCGGAACTCAAGTTTGTAGTAATAATAAAAAGTCAATTGGTTTGCATCGGAGCGACCGCTGCCGAAGAGTAGTCACTATTTCAGTATAAAAGCCATTAATCAGAATCTTTTTGAACGATTTAACGATCAATTAATCGAATGGTTGGCTCTAATCAAAGCAAAGACTGTTATTAAGTATAAACAAAATATCTTCTTATCTACTGATTAGTCGGACTATCGATTAAATATTTTTCTTATGATTTCTAACATTAAGTCATAATTCTTTTGATTAATTTTGAGTCAAAAAGCATTTCAATTACAGATTCTTTCGTTAATCTCAAGACATGTATTCTCTTTGGATACTAATCCTGCAAATTTAAACATGTTCAATTTGATCACAAGAATACTTAATTATAATAATAATCTATGATATTAAAGAAACCCGATTGACATTTGGCATGACCTAGCTTAAAAATTATCATCATTTGTTTCATTATTAATACTTGCTACATTTTATCATTCAAATAAAATTATCTAGATAATTATTAGAAATTTTCATAATGAGTTTGCATTGCATTAGATTACATATAATTATTAACAAGATATTACCATGCTCGATTACTTATAACAGCAAATTAGATGAGATTTTCAAATTACGCGAATCTAATAATATCTGTCTTTTGTGTTGAATAAATGCTTGTTTAATAAGAATTGAGCTTGCTAATCGACTTTTAAATAACAAAGTAATTCAGAGCCTATCGAAAGCACAGCGGGTTCTTTAGTGCAACTCTTTTTAGTTCTTAAGTTAATCAACGTTTTGGAGAAAAAAATAATGAATTGAAATATAATTAATATTTTACGTGTTTTTCTATACTCGACTCAAAATGCCTTTTCATTCACTGTTTCTAATCGTTTGTTAAATAAGTTTAGAATTTCTTTTAAAAAATCATTAATATTAGAGTATATAAAATATTACACAAATTTTTGTCTCTATTCTTATACTTAAGACTTGTTAGTGAGTCGGGGAGAGAGAGAGAGAGAGAGAGAGAGAGAGAGAGAGAGAGAGAGAGAGAGAGAGAGAGAGGCGTCAAGAAAAATGAAAAATAGTTCGACATTTAAAGGACTGCCGATTGTTTTAAGACTTAAGTGAATAAATTCAGTGTAAAAGTGAGAAAATAGAAAAAGAGTATAATTTTTAAAGTGTCTAATTCTTTGTAAGTCATAATTATTCATTTGCTTGACAACAGGTGCACCCAGGGTCCTTCAACCTTCAGATTATAAAGATTTTGACTCGAGCCTAACAACAGGATGTGTTCCCCCTTATGGTCGACGAACGCAATGAACAAAAATATTCATTTTTTACCCAAAAATTTGCGTCACGTTAGTAAATGATCAAGATCAACCAATCGTTTAATTGGTTTCCTAATTTATTAAAGCTTTTCACCTTGCTAGTTAAGAATTATAGTATTTCATTTAATAAAGTAACAAAAAAATGAGTCAGATTAATTAGATTTATCGTAAGAAATGTAACCTGGCTCTTTTTAAAGTCTTAAATCTTTCTTAATTTTCTATATTCTTAGAGAATAATTAAAATTTCAAAATAAATCACTTTTAAAGTCTCCAAAAGTACTGAATATTTTACTCATTTTGTGTTTACATTTAAAAATGCCTTAAAATATTTGCTAAGATTTATAACCAATTGATTTATAAACAATTAATTTTTCGGTTAATATTTGTGTATAAATTGCTTTAATTCTCTTTCAATAGAAATGACTGTTTTGTGCCTAAAGTTTTGATTCGCTTTTTTGGCTCTTAATTAAGAAAAATAAAGTTTTCCCTCAAATATATGGCAAAAAACTAATGAATTACAAAATTTCAATCTATTTTTAATGTGTTTTTGCAATCATTTTGAAAACGTTTCAAAATAATTGTCAGAACGAATATATTCTGACAATAATTTTAATTTGAGTTTCCATTAATTGAGTTATTCAACACAAAATGAGCAAGGTCAATGACTTCAATATGAATCGCTCAGAATATAAACTCATTTAAATGAGACTCCAATTGAAAAGAGACCCAAAATCGGACTCAATTGTTATGATCTCTACTATAATGGCCATTACAGATATACCCGTCCCATTATTATTTGTTAGGACACCATGACCAATCAATTGACCATGTTCAACATCATTTTTTCTCTAGTCGTGAGACTATTTTTGTGGCACTAAAGTGTTATACAGACATAGTTTAGACTCTTTTCTAACATTATTTATGATATAATTATATTGAAAACAAGTTTCCGATGTTATTACAGCATATACTTTAGCCAAGTTCAATTTATTTTAGTTTTTGAATTTTGAGTTCGCGTTTCCTTTTTTGCATTTTTTTTTGATTAAAAGTAAGTTTTCACTCAACAAACTTGTGTTCAAATCAGAGCTATATTTCTGTTTTTCAAGATTTTCACCATTTATTTGAATGTAATTCAAACTAATTTTTATGCTTTTTATGTGTCTCTCACTTATGATGTGAAGTAATAGCAAAGGAATGGGTTTACAAGACTTGTTCCCAAATGAAGTTTTGACATTTTCACCCTTTCGCAGCCCTCTTGGAAATTACCCTGGTATTAATAATTTGTTTTGGAAACATTTTTTGATAGTGTTTTGCAGTTAAAATTTTATAGTTATTTTCCTAATAAATCATTAAATTTTCATTTATTTTATTCTTCTTTAACTCAATTCTCGAGAGAACTCTAAGAGAAAGTTTGATAATAAAAATCAAAATTTTTTGATTCCAGTAAACTATAAAAGTATTCCAAAAAATATAAGTATTTTTCAACTTTTTTACTATTAATTAGTTTAAAAGGCAATTACAGAAAGAGAAGTCTTTTTTGAAAAAAATAAATCAAAAGTTTGTTTTATTATTAAATTGATTTAACCTTGCTCATTAGATGATATAATGAGCAAGAATACAACGGACTTATATAATCAGTTACCATTAATTAATTTGGTGCCATTTTTCAATCTCAAATCACCATGAATATTTATAGTTTCCTGGAATATTAAAGGACAGTTAGGTAATTAAAAAGTATCGTATCAAAAGATCAACAAGCTGAATTTATGAAAATTAAACTCGGAAGGAATTAATCGTTTATTATATGAATAAATAAGAAATTATTGGATTTATGGACAGTTTTAATGTCAATAATTTAGATAAAAATTGATAAAAATTAATGGAATTTTAGTTAAACAGCTCTTTAGAAATGATTTCAATTTTTTTGTTATTATATTTTGTTTGAGATTTCATTAGTTGTCAAACAGTTTTCAAATTATTAATTAATTTTATTTTTGCTTCAACTGATTATCAGTTTTGATAGCGTCAACAGTTTATATATTGGGCTCTTGACTTAATTTAACTAGATATATCTTTAATTGGGTCTCATAATAGCTGAATCGATACCCGCACCAAAGTAACCATGGACAACCAAAACGTTTAATTCATACACTTTGAATGGATAGGCGGTCCTCATCTCAAAGGTTTGTGGTCAGGACTAATGTCATTTCTCAATGGGCTGATCACGACTTTGCTATTAGACCTAGAGACAATCCGTTGCCTAAACCGCCGCCATTCATATTCTGTGCTAATTTTATTACTGGTATTCAAAAAACCGCAATAAAAACACTAATAATTTTCATATTATTTTTATGTCTCATTTGAGGCCTAAAATACTTAATTTTTTTATCGCCTTTTCATACAATTTATTCGTTGAGACAAATAATAATAGAATCGCTTCAATCGCTCCAAAAATCAATTTTTTGATGAATGGTCTGACAGTTTGTCTCACATTCTAATCGAAGTGCGGATACGGCTTAAACCGGTTGTGGTTTTCGGTTGGGTTTCGGCCAAAATCAAAAACTAAAGCCATTCCACCACTGATTAGGATTACACCAAAAATTATTGTCTGATATAAAAGCGATTGAATGGAAATAAAATAAAACTATTTTTAAATCCGTTTACTTCTAAAGTGAGGCAAACCTATTCACTGTGCAATCAATGGGTTTTGGAATGGGTTTCTTCAACAGAAAAAACAATTGATTGTAATTTAAATCAGAAATTATTGTGAAATAATGCACTTCTCGACAAATTATAGCCTCATTTGAATACAATTAGAATTATATTAATTATTCTCAAAAAAGCATTTCGTAATTGATTTGAATAAAACAAAAATTATTCATTTATTTTTCGTGAATACTTGTTATGAAACTTTAACTCAAACAACAAATTTCCGGTAAAATAATCACCTTTTTTTCGTCTAAACATTTGTATTCATAGAGTATTTTATTTGTTATTTGTATTCAAAGGCTTTTTCTTATTATTTATTGATAAACATCTGTCTGTAAAACGAAGAATAAAAACAAAGAATTTTAGTTTTGAATAATTTCATGATTTTTAGGAAAACAATTCACACATTTTTCTTCTTTTATTGTGTTTGTTGTAAACCTAAACTCTCACTGATAACTGTTTTAACGTCAGAATAATTCATGAAAAACGCAAACCAAGTGTTAAAGAACAGCATATCTAACCATAGAATCGACGGCACAGGAATTCATCACTGAATTAAGACACAAACAGATAATTTGAAGAACAAAAATATTTAAGAAAATAAGTGTTTTCCGACAAAAAGAGGTAAAGAATAAAAAATATTCACAAAAAAATAAATAAATAAATTGAAGACAAGTTATCAATAATTTATAGATTTTTTTTGCCAACGAATGCATTGTTTGAATTATTGATGTCTTCTTTGTTTAGTAATTCTGGAAATTGTTTGAGATTTTAATTAATTTGCCGTCGAATTGAACTGTAAAATGTGTAACATTCTTTTGGGATGGGAAGGGGTTAATACTGACTGGTTTATGAAGCTTTCATTTGAGAATTGTGCCAGGATAGTTCCTAAAAGTATTTTTCCAAATACACCCAAATGTTAGGTGTATTTCAACAGTGAATAAATTATACAAAATTTAGTGAAATTCAATGCCATATAATTAGCGATCATTTTTGTAACAATTATTCAAATCAAGTAATGAACTAATGTTTAGTTCAATTTTATAGCAAATAGTAGTCCTTCTGTTAAAACACTGGTAGATAGTGATGAGTTGAACTCTTTCATCTAGTTCACATGAATCAGTTATTTAGACAGTGAAGTGGTAGCCCTTCTATGGCTGTGCATAACTTATATATACATAACTTCTCATTAAAGTGTTATTTATTTTGAACAGAATATTAAAATACTGTAAATAGGATTTTGATATTCAAATATCGTAATCATTAGTGAGTTCTCGAAGAATATTTGCTACACTCGGAAGTGCTCTTAAGTAGACTCTAATGACCGCAACCAACAGTTTTATATCAGTTTTTAGTTGTTTTTAAAGTCTAATTGATTTATAAATAACGAAACGATTGAATGAGTGTTTAGTCAAATATAACTCAAATCCAAGAATCCATTAATCGTTAAAAATATTATTTAAATGTGATTTGATTTAAATAAGATTTAAATTGAAAATAAATATTTCGACAAAATATCTAATGGTATTCACGGCTCACATATTGAAGAAAATGTTTAAACATTTTGACAGAAATTTTAAATTAGAAAAATACTTATTTTTTTCTAATGAAAAATTCGAGTAAACAAACCAAACAAACAACAAAACTTATCAAGAATATCAAATTCAAAATTATTTTTACCCTTCATTTCATAGGATATCTCTCTTTTGCGGACCGACTGTTGATATTCCGGGCAATAAATTTACTGATTTTTAATTCAATTCTTTTGAGTGAAAAACATGTAAAAAAATACTACATTTTAAGTGATATCTCAATATCTGATCACAAGAATAATATCAACAAAAAATATTTGATAATAAATTGAATTTTGAAGAAAAAAACTAATTATAGCTTTAAATTGGAATAATATATAATATATTTGGTTTATGTCTTAGATTTTAGTTAACTATTAAGTTATGAGATTAATGAAGATTTGACGGCTAATTAACTTCACAGGACTTGTTAGCACCGGAACATATGCGGGCCAAATAGGAGTGCCTTTCCTCGACTACAAATACATATTCTCATGTTAATAATGCCAAAGAAGGGCTTAATGTCAATATTTAATGTGAGCAAGGTCACTAATTGTAAGTACACATAAAGTGGACACATTTTGTTTATTGTAGTTCATATTTAAAGACAATTTAATTATTTTATATGAATTTGTATAACAGTTTGCAAATTATTTTAAGTTTAAAATTATTTTAAAACACACTAATAAATCAACTTGATATTTAATTAGGAAGTTTATTTCATTTTCAAAAGAGTTGATCAGACAATAAATTCATATAAATTAGCAGTTTTTACAATTTACACAATCAGGATATCAAAGTTATTTTTGTTGCTATAAGAAGCTTACATAAAAAGTACCTTGGTCATCATTCAATTTTTGTTATCATAAAATCACGCAAATGTTCGGTTATTTATAAATGTTTTCAATTTTAGAGAGAGAGCCCACTCTTGGAAAGGGTTATTTAATAGCTGTCTATCGGAAAGAGAAGACAATTACTGCTTAATGTATGGACTGATAAAAGCGATTCAAAGCGATTGCCATTCATTTGTCAAATAAGAGGCAAATATTAAACAAAATATTTTTCTCCTGAAATACGAAACAATGAGCCAATTAGGTTGTGTGCCATTCATTCAATCTCACCGAACCATTGGCGCACAGGTAGGTTAAGGAGCGAACCCGATGTGTCTGTCTGTTTGGCTCAATAGATATGTGCGCTCGCAATAGATTAGACAACAATTTTCTATTCTTATTCTTCTTCTCTTTGAAGTGTTTCCAATTCAATCACTTACACCTCAATCAAAGGATGAGAGGATAGACCTGTGCTCTGAGTGAGCTCTGCACAGCTCCGCACACTATACGGCTGAGTGAAGGACTTTATTGAAGACTGAATGGCCTTGTCTTCCAATATACATGTTATGGCAGTGCATATGCTGTGCATATGATGTCATTATCTCTTACAGTGCTTTAACCCTTTTATATGCAATTTTTCAATTCACACATAAAATAGCAAACAGTCTCTCATTCCTTACAAATAGAAAAACATTTCTCTCTTTTAAATATATAAAAAGAGGATAAAAATAAAATCAAAATAAAAACTTTTCACTCTTTTTTCTATTCACTGATAGAAAAGAGTTTTAAACAAAATTTCAGACCTTTTTTAAAAAAACGAATCACTACTTAAAAGTTATAATAAATTATTTTTTTATCGCAAAAATTCTTTTGATATTAAGACTAATTCTAGAAATTATATAAAAATGTATTTAATTTTTTTTGTTACATACCGTTTAAAATTCAATTAGAATTAGGAGCAAGCACTTATTAGTCACTTAAACAGCAAAAATTATTATCAAGTTCAAATATTAGTTTTTATCTTTGAGTCAAATTTTGTCGCTTTTAGTTTTAAAAGCTTTTTTCCAATAAAACTTTTAAATCAAATTAAATACTTTTTCTTTTATTTTCTTAATTGTCTGATAAATAAGTTGTGAAACAATTTTGCGGTGAATTTTCGTTGAAATAATAAATTAATATTGAGTTCAGTTTTTGAGTTTTTTTCTCTCAAAAAAGTTTTGCAATAATTTTGTTCAGAAGTTATTATAAGTTAAGCAAACTTTTCATCGATTGGTCACAAAAGTTGTGGTCAACGGTCCACAGAATCCATGTTTTAATTGATGAACAGAACCGACGTATAGTTTATGAGTATTCACTTTAATATCACTTTAATTTTGAAAACAAAACAAATATATCAGTCATTCACTGATATATCAGAAGAAAAGATTTATTTTCTATTAATAAGTTTTGCGATGAAAAAAAGTCTTTTGCATTCAATGTCTATGAGAGGGTCTCCTTCTATGAGAGAAGTGTTGTTCACTTGTCGGTACCTTAACTCGAAATACTCGCATTTAGAGTATATGTTAACTGTGCTCGAATAAAATACCTGTGAATGCACTGGCATAACAGGTAAGCCCTCCAAAGCTCTTCCACTCGCTCTCTGAGTTGAACACAAGTTTTTGGTTCTGAGAATCAGCTCTCAGTTGTGTCTCAACTCTAAAGACCAACTGATAAATACAATTCTCGTTATATCTGTCGATGCATAACATCATAATATCAGATGAGAGCACTGGTATTGGAGAGGACAGGCCTTAATGGTTAGGTATGAGAGAGAAGAACGACGAATATATGCAAAAACCGATTTATTATTAAAATTTCATGTTTTATAAAAATAAGCGAAAAAATATAATTTGAATATTAAATGCAATGAATATAACATTTTTGATAAGAAGAACAAAAAAAAAGTTGATAGATATGTTTCAGATCTTGGCGTCAATGAAATCATTTTGAAGCTGGGCATGACGTACTGGGTTTACCCTGATACATTTTTTTAATTTAACCTAATTATCAGAAGAACTTTTTAAATGAAGCAATTAATTTAACTAGAAAATTTAACTAGCAAATTCATCTCTAATTAATTGCTTGACTGAAATGTATAATCGAATTGTTAGATAATGTTCAAAAAAAACTATCTAGGCTAACTTATACTAAAAACAAGATGATAAAATCTCTTCTGAAAAATGTTCTGAGAATTTTAAATTCAAAAGATGTTTAAACTGTAATATCAGCTCAAAATCAATACTAATATTCTCTTAATTTCCCTTAATTTATATAATCACTTGTACAAGGTGAAAAAATGCTAAATTATATATAAAAATGAGGGATAATATTCAAAAAGTATGTTACTAGAGGTAGGAATAGACAAGGTCATTACATTCTTAAATAGTTGAATCGATTAGATTAGATAATTTCCAGACGAATAAAAAATTAGTTCTTATGTCTAGAATTAGTTACAATTTGTGAGATACTCTTTCTTAACAAGTAATTACTAAATTAGCTAGTGTAAATGTTGCATAAGTTTTTGAATAAATAGTAAATTTCAACATTTATTCATGACTTTTTTTTCAAAGTATTCTTATTTGTTGTCTTAATTGTAAGAAAAGTCACAAAACATTTACAAGTTTTGCGTAAAAATGTGATATGTATTCAAAAATACAGTATTCTGTTCAGTAGTTAACGATCCCAGTTATAAATGTTGTTATAAATTACTTGGCGTTTCATTAATTTTATGGCAAATGATTATTCAGATCGGATAAGAGGGGCACAAATCGATAGACAGGGCGAACATACCTTTCCTCTGAGGCGCTGACCAACACAATTATGAACACAATTATTGAGACGAAAATGTCTTCATCACTGAATTTACATCATTTTTCAATTGTGTATCGATTTCAGTGGTCTATAATTTTAATATTTTTTCCAATTCTGTCGACTATTATCACAATTCTTATAT
>JAQGCQ010000202.1:0-18387 GCA_034699945.1 Chamobates pusillus
ATGCACATCATATGCACATCATATTCACCAAAATTTTAATTATTTATGTTATTTCATATCACAAATGAACTCTAATTTTGAGCTCAATGTTTGTCAGTCTTTTCTCTTTATAGTACGGACCGGGTATTAGAGCTGAGCCGCACAGCCGATGGCCATATCATTAGTTTTAATAATAAACTAATTCTAATATTTTATTAAACAAAAACATAATTATTACAAATAAACTCCAAATAAGTTCTCAGAATAAAAGACTTTAATTTATTAAACAATTCTCGGAATTCTCGGATCAAATAAATTTGTGACAAACTTTTGGACAAAATCTCATATCAATTATTATATGAAAAATTTATTATTTATCGCTTGAATTCAGGAATCATTTGTCATAAAAAAAAGTTTTATATCAAACTTACGATTTCAGTACTCCATAAGTAATACAGAAGTTTATTCTCTGAAGAATTTCAATGCAAAAGAATATCTGTTTTCTTACATCAGTTGCTTAAAAATATCTTCAACTTTAGATTTTTTATAAAAATTCCGAAAACAGACATCAGTTGAGATCCCGACCGAAGCAAAAAAAAATTTATGATTTATTAGCTCAAGTCGTCAGCAAATTCTTTGTCTCTAATTTGTTGTAGTTTTTTGGTTTCACTGGTTTTGAATCAAACAAATCAGTGATTCAAAGAAATAGACTTCAAATGTGAAGTAAATCATAGGAATGGCAGTGCATTCAGTTCATTGATTTAATATCGGTACTGATAGTCATGAGTCCTGACCAGTCCTGACCCTCCAAATAATATAATTTGTTTGTGTGAACACAACTGGAAAAAATGGACCAAAATTTTCTGAATGACTATATTTTTGTCATTTTTGTCAGAAACCAATTGCAAGAAAACATAACGCAATTCTCACACAATAGTTGACATCCAATGACTGAGTCTCTACTTTATTATTCTGAGTGCTATGAATGCAATGATACCTAATTTCAATGGAAGTGATATTTTCTGTCAAAACTAATTCATTTAATTTGTGCACAAATACTGTTTAATTGACAAACGAATCGCAAGTCTATTGAGTTTGAGATCCGATATTTTCTGAGTCGTCACTTCTGATCAGTGGTGTTGTGAAGCGCCACAAATCCCCTCCACTCCTAACCATTGCCGGTCCGACAGTTTCTGAATTTAAAAATATTTTGATGTAAAACAACACTATTTTTTGGGCGAATGTTATGAATATTCAAAAATGAAATCACATTTACTTTCATATAAATTCACATTAAATTCGTCTCAGTTTTGCTATAAAAACATAATTATTATATCTATAAAAGTCTCTAAAGTTTTTATCGTCGAAAAACATTTGCAATAAATGAATTTTGAAAAGATCATGGTCATAAATTTTAATAATTTACCAAATCAAACTTTTCACTCGAAATAAAATAAAATAAATTAAATGAAAAACATTCAAATCCGAGTACATTACCCAATCTGTGAATTAAGCTTGCTCAACCAATGATATTTGACTTGCTCAAATTAGGAAATTCTCACTTAAAGAATATTGTAAACATCCTTGTTACGCTTCACAATTTTTAAACCTTAGTTGAAAGATAAGTTTAAACTAAAAATTCTTTGAAAAGTTTAGATAATAAACGTCTAAAAATCTTCGAATAAATTAGAATTTATGGTATTTTTGTATTTTAAGTGATCATAAAATCAGTTATTATGAAAAGCTTTTTTAAATTCTCAGGAAATTTGAGTAAAACTATTCAATGAATATTTAAATCAGATTAAAGTCTGCTTTTATTTTACTTTTACTTTTGATTGATTGCACACAAAATTTAAAATTTGATTTATATTTAGAAATAATGTTTAAAATATATTCTCTTTGAATGGTCTCTCAAAACACCATTTCATTGATATTAAACTCTGAGTTAATTTTAAATGTTTTGTCCGAAAAATAAAATAGTTTTTGTGTTTTCAAAATTTACTGTTTATTTCTCGAATAAATTTTAATAATTATTTGTCAGACATTTTCATTAAAGACTTAATTTTATTCTTTTAATGACTTCAATAATATTCAAAAAGTGCTTCAATTCATTAAAATAATTCTTTACTTTCAATGAACAAAATTTTCTAATTTTTTCATTTTTATTTGAGTTTCAAATTACTGTCAGATTTGAAATTATAATCTTTTTTTTGAAAATCGAATTTTCGAAAATGATTTCGAATTCAATTTCTTTATTTTGACAAAATTGAAGAGAAATTATTTCGAATTTATATCGAAAATCAAGATTTAGTGAAAATTGAAATTTAAAATTCTTTCTATTCGTCGATGAGTTAACAAAAATAAAAATCTATTAAAATTGAATCGGATTTGCTATCAAATTGAACAGGAATTGCCAAGGTGGTCTAACAAATTAGTCTAATTAAGGTCTCACCCAATTTAAATGTAACCAAAATTTTTGTTGGATATAACGACTCTACGCTTCTGAGAGCGGAATATTTGAGTGGAACCCCTTTCCCACACATTTTGATCCCTACTTTCATTGTAAGGATATATTGGAAACGATGCGAACCTTTATTTTGTAAAATTGAAGCCTAGAATTGGTTGAATTGAGTTCTTTTGAAAAAGGAATATAAAAGAATTAATTACACAATTGATGGCTAAATATAAAAGTTTTGAAGCACTCATTTGACGGCCAAATGTTTTAACGCATCAATACTTTCTGATAATAATATATTAGTTGAGTTCAAAAGTTGTTCACTTGAGTTGTTTGACTCAAATGTTGCCGAATTGAGAGCACACACACTATTGAACTACACTATCGAACGATTGTAAGTGCAGTGCAGAGCAGTAGTGGCGACAAAATTAATTTTCAACCGAATTGATGGCCACCACTAGAAAAATAAGTCTATCGGAAGTCCAATAGTGGCTAAAATAAGAGCACTCGACTCCAGTTTGTCTTTATTTCTAATATTAATTATATATACAATTAAACAAAAAACAGTCAATTAATGTTAAAGACATTTATCGACAAAGAATCCAATTATTCTTTCCTTAAGTCTATTCTTGATCTGAATCTTAGCAGAATAGTTAAAGTATCAAGCTTAGTTTGAGCTTAGTCTGGCTCAGCACACATTCAAATTATTAAATAAAAAACTACTCTACAGTTTGCATATAATATTGCATTTTATAAACTTTTGCCAAAATATTTGTCGACTCGACTCAGACTGACATCAAAATTGGATTAAAATCTTTTGGAAGACTTTTGGGGCGAAAAAATAATTTCCAGAATTAAACGAAATTCAAGTAAAGTCCTCTCAACTACTCCTTCATAATCATCAGACTTATGACGAGAATAATGAGTGAATTGAATTCAATACTCGACTCCACTTTGGGTTAAATTAAAATAATTTTTCATTCATTCATCGAATCATAGATTCCTTTCCATTAAACTTTTCATTTGAAATAAATTTAATTTACATAATATTATATCCATTTATTCTAAATTATATTCAAAAGATGAATATTTTGAGAGTTCATGAAATTGAATATTCATTTGAATGATTCACTCAAAGATGATTCTGATGATCCAAATTAGATTAATTGAGCTTTCTTCTTTTCCACTTTATCAATCAATAAGAGTTAAGCATAAAATAACTCTCACTTCAATTTATTTTGAATTTTTCAATAATTATTTCCAAAAAAATTGTTTTCAATTCGTAAAAGTTCTCAATTTATTAAATACTATTCATTTTAAATATTATTACAGATAAAGAATCATTTAGAAAATTACACTTGTTAATTTGTCATGTTATTCTTTATAATCATGTTATTATTACAATTAAATTTAATAACAAAATGTCAAATATTTTATGATTTTATTTTAATAATAATTCTCTTTTAATAATTTTTGAGCGAATACTTTGGAAAATTTCAGAGCAAATGATGATATTGTAGTCAAGACTTTTTCAATTATATTTAAAATTGTTTTTTTTAATTCAAATTCAAATTGATTTTTGAGGAAATCATATATTCGTTGAGAAATTTCCGTTTCTTTCGGTTCACAAAATTCTTTGGTTTTGATTAGAGTCAGAGCTGAAGGTGTTCTCCATTTCTTTGGTTTTAATAAAATGAAAGCCTTAGGAGTCAGAGCTGACGAAAGAAGTGAAACCATTTCTGCCACTTATGTCAGAGTTATACCACTTTTGCATTAACTTAGGCTCAGAGCTCAGAGCAGTTTAGATAATATTAAAAAGAGCTGCCATTCCATGCATTGCACCCAACATTCAAATAACAAACACATATACAGTCGACTGAATAAAAGAAGTCGACATTCAGTAAACGATAGATAGTTAGGAATAGGAGTCGTTTGAGCCAAGAATACTATTCCAGACTTATTGTTCTCTCTCTCTCTCTCTCTCTCTCTCTCTCTCTCTCTCTCTCTCTCTCTCTCTCTCTCTCCTGGTCTGTGCTCAACAAAAAGGAGATCATTTGATGAACTCATTGTGAATAAGAGGCGGCAGAGCTGTGTTGAGAGAGGCTTTACTTTGCAATTGATCACAGAATTGAATGCAAAATATAATCTGATGGCAAAAAAGCGTTAAACTGTTTATCAGTCGTTTCGGATTCAGAACAGAAAAATCTGAGCCAATACTGAATGAGTGGAGAGACTGACGGCTCGAATATTCTTTCGTTGATTACATTCGACATTAGGTTTTGTCTAAATTCTCAACAAATAGTAGAAAATATTGGAATATATTTGTTGTGTTTGGGAACAGCCTTTGGGGCAAAACAAATAAAAATTGTACAATCATTTCAATTGCACTTCTTATTCATCATTCAAAGCGTTAGTCTATTGAAAAGCGTCACATCCTTTGAGTAGACTCGATATCAATGGCTTTCCTCTCCTTTACTCTCCTCTGGCGTAACACTTATTGCACTCAAAACAATATTTATCCAAAAGTTGTCTCAATATCTCATAATTCAAAATCTGTGTCTCTTTTTCTTCAATCTTTTACACAAACAAATTGATATAAATGTTATGCAGCACAGCATAAGAAATCCGGAGGCGCCCATCACTAACAATAATGTCGACTCTTTCATAAGCAAAGACCAAAAGTGGCTCCTTTTGCACAACTTTTCGTCTTCATCTTCACTGATACGATTACCTGATCCTATCACAGGACAATTGGCCACTCCGTTGCACACCTTTTTTAAGATAAGATATAAAACAACAAATTTATAATTCAATGAAAAAAATATATGTTTGGGTAAAACTGAAAGGCATTATCGTGTTTTAGCACATGTTGTGCTCTAAACTTATATATCAATTGATAGCCCTTAACATCATTTATTAGATTATAAAAGTTTTGACATTTTCTTCACAACACAAACATATTTTTCTCGCCATAAAAATAAGAGTCAATTCTCTGAAGCAAACGCTTATCGATTGGAAAACTTTAAAAATATAATTGAATTAATAGTATGTCAGCCAATTTTTTTGCTCAGCCTTTCCAAAATTAAATGTGTTCTGTGCTATGCTATGCTATGCTCTAAGTTATATGTGTGGTATATGTGACCTACCAATTCTTGTTTGAGACAGGCCGGTGGGTTTGTGCAGAGGAACTCACAATTGCGACCCATTGGTACCAACTGTTCGGCTGATGTGATCGGCAGTAAAAGTTTGAGTTGAGTGTATTTGAGTAGAAGGAATGGGTTGTTCGCCGGCGCTCTACTCGTGTAATAAATTGTGATCACTGAACTCGAATAGCTATTACCAGAACCACTTTGGCGGTGCTGTGAAGATATGTCTTCGCTCTTAATTATTATATCCCTTCGATAGTGGTTTGCAGTCTTTTTTGTTTGCTTTTGCTCTTTGGCTACACTTCCTATGGAGTTCAGTGCAGCTCTGGGCGGACAGACCTGTATATCTCTGAGCACTAAAGAATCTGTTGTGCAGTTTAAATGCTGTCCAATACTGAATGAAATGTCTAATTGAGGAAAGAGCGGTAATTTCCACATACAAAATACCGGATCATTTATGGCATCAAATGATAAACTATTAATCGATTGTTTCAAAAGCGAAGACTTAATTAATTTGTTATCAAAATTAGAATCAGAATTGAATGGGAAGTGAAGCTCTCCCTGAAGTCGAGGCGTAAGGATCTCATTTGGTCCGCAACGGGTATCACTCAAAAATCGATAACTGACCTAAAAATACAAAATATTACACAAAATAAATATCAACGAAAAGCATGAAATTGATTTGAACCGACTCTAACTCTACTCCACTCGACTACGACTACGCTTTAAGCTCTTCTTTATTTGTATTTAATATAAAAAAGTTTTTTCGTCGAAAATAGTTATTCGAAACAAAACATTGACTCAATTGACTGAAAAAAATATATCACTTTTTCTACAAAATTTTCGTTTTGATTAAGATTTGTGATGAAAATTGTCTTTTATTTAAACTCATCTGATATTCAGTTATCAATAGTTTATATAAATAATAATGGAAACGACGCAAAGGGACGGATGAAAAGCCATTTATTTAATGCATTCAAATAATATTAAACAGATTTTGGGTTATTTTGCTCGCAATCGATGGCAAAAAGAGTGCAAAACTCATCAATTATTTGAAATTTTGCATAATTTGGAACTTTTAAACTCATGAAACGAACATATTTTCCAAATAATAATAAAACAAAAATGAATCCCAAGTTTTCATCAGAAAATTGAAAATTTCAAGAATCGCTCGAATCTGTTCGTGACTTCAGATTGGGCTCAGGTTTGGCTCAGGTTTGCATCAATTTTTTCAACTGATTTGATGGGGAAAAGCGCTTCCCATTCAAAATCACTTAAAGGCGAAGTATTTTTCGATATTTTCTCTGTTCCTAAAAAACTTAAATTCTTTTTTGAAGAGAAGACACGAAAAGTCTAAAAAATATTTTTTCCTTAAAATTACTTTTATATCAAAAGCAAACTTTTGGTCAAATATTTACGAAAAACAACGAATTTATTTGCTTTGAAGGCTATTATAGTATTGAAAACGAGATAACATTGAAGACAACAAATAGATATCATTCCAAATATTCCATCACTTTTTGAATCATTACTTACTTGTATTGGAGCGGAATAATGGGTCGACCGATGCTGTGCTCCCCATTCGGCGGGTAATTGCAATGATATAATCATTTGCGCTCCAATTGACAGCACGTATGATGTGTTAGCAGTTGTGGACAATTGACAATAACAGAGCGGTTCCGATGTCTTCGGGTGTGTCCTATCAGCGCTCCGATAGATTAGAAGTGTTGGCCGACCCATCGATTCATTGCATTGTTTGCAATTCGTGACCATAAATGGGGAGACTATCGATACGTTAACCCTTCCGTGTTGAAGGGA
This sequence comes from Chamobates pusillus, assembly GCA_034699945.1. Taxonomy (NCBI): domain Eukaryota; kingdom Metazoa; phylum Arthropoda; class Arachnida; order Sarcoptiformes; family Chamobatidae; genus Chamobates; species Chamobates pusillus. Next base: position 7,399 of record JAQGCQ010000202.1, read on the forward strand.
CGACGCATCCAATGATATATTACATACGATGGCTGTGCTCTCACTCCTATTGAATTCATCGTAATTCCAAGTGACAGAACCCGAAGTCAATGAGTCCGGCGTTATATGTTTTGAACATGATTTTGATAAGTCATTTAGATCCGGATCATTCTGAGGATGAATCAGTTTGACCTCAAACGCATAGTTGAGTGAAGAGCCATCAAACGAACCGATTAGTGATGAAAACTGTACGGTTAGGGCCGGCCCTGAACTCACATATTTGGCTCTTATGTTTCCGCTCTTTTATAGACACAAAATAAAGATTAGAAAAGAAAACAAAGAAAAACATTTTGAGATCACATTTCAGTATAAGACTAATCGATGACAACAACCAAAAAAAGTTTAGACTTAAATGAAAACAAACATAAAGTGAAATGAAAACAGTTTTTTCAAAATGTGTTAAACAGAGAATCGTTTTGTAAAGCGATTGGAATAAAGGCTTACTTGAGGTCTATTCATATCACAGAGTCGTGTCATTAGGGCTGACATGTCTGAGTCGTTGGCATCAAATATGCGAACACTTTCCTGACATAAAGTGACTCTTTCGATGCGGAACCACAAAAATTCCAAAGAAATTAAATCTTTTGTGTCTTTTGCTCTCAACTTATAAAGACATGTAGTGTTCGGCGGATACCACGACCGTATGTGTGCGAACACATTACCACTACTGCTCTCTGAAGACAGCTCTCTCTCCAAAATACAACTGCCATTTGATAGCTATTGGATTCGGTAGAAAAAGCACAACATTTTTGTCAATTCTGGGCTCAATTCATGACAGAAATAATTAACAAAATTCACTCAAAACGAGTCATTCACACAAAAAGACAAACTATTTCTATGGTCTAATCGTAAGCGCAAACAAACACTTGCTTTTCAACAATACATCTTTTTATTTGGATTTTGAGCCAAAGTTTATTAGCTAGATGATAACAACTAGCTTCATTTTTACTTATCAAACATTTAAAACATGTTAAAAGAAAGTAATTTTGTAAAAAAAAGCGCACAACATATTTCATGTCTATGTAGTGTCAGTTTATCAAAAGGGACCGACGTATCCAATCAATCTTGGAACACCTTGCTTACTGATGCAGACCTGGGGATAAGTTTCTGAGATTCTCTAAAGATTTTGTTTGCGTGAAGAAGATGTTGAGAAACGAAGAAAATATCTTTTGATAAATATTTCTTCGAAGACTTTAATGTTTAGTTGTGTTTAGTGTTTAGTTTGCATTTTTAACATCTGTTCGTGAGATCTGATACGAAGCCCAAGAAATGAATTACAAAAAGCAATTCTTGGGGTTTATCCACTCAATGTTAGCACAGAATATAGCACTCTATGATACAGTTGAGGAGTAGCGCTGCCTCACTGACTATGGAAAGCGCTCTGAAAGAGATTATTTATTGAATCATTGAATAAATATATACTATATTACAGTTTACGTATATATACGTGAGTTACTTATATTACTTATATTAACGACAACTCAAATATATTTTGATATATGGCTCACAAATATTTATTATGAAACTCGCAATTCTTTCCGTTGATAAGCTACCGGTGCTCCAAACTCAGCTCACATCATAAGTTTTGCTTAAATTGACTACAATTAGGAAAATAATTTTCATTGCATAACACTTATCATCACTTCTATAGTAATGGTAAGTATTTTGAGGATAAACTAAGTATTGGTTCCTTTCATTCCGATTGCTATCAAATAGAAAATAATAAATTTATTCATTCGTTGAAACCTTTTTCTCAAATTTTTTTTCACAATTGAGATAATATTCACTTTTGACGATTGAATTGAAAGCAAAATTTTCGATAAGACTTTGTATTCTTCAAAAGGAGTATTGAAAAAGTCTTTTGACTAAAGTATTAAAAGAGTGTTTCAAAAGCTTTTTGAAAGCATTGTTATAACGCTTTTTATAAAAAGAGGATCGGTTTATATAGAGAAGAAAAGAGCCCTTTTCTCATACCTGCATCGATTCAGAACTACCCGTATCTATGATAGCGTCAGCTTTGAAATGAAAGCCAGTGCTGAGAAGAGGACCGGCTGGAGATGTGACGAACTCTACTAACATATTACTCGTCGACGATATTATACTGGATTTGATTCGTCCCCTAAAATAAAGTATAGAAAAAAGTGTTTTTAGTTTAAGAGACGAGTAATCGTCAAAAGCTATTAGAGTAGAGCCGACACCACTTCAATCAGCCTAATGTTGAAGAGTGAGGCCAATGATGTGATCGACGCTCAGTTTATACTCAATTATATTCAGAGTTTATTAAATTTGCTTACTTTCCACATAGGGTTGCAATGATGGGGCTGTTCTCATCTGGCCCGTCATAAATGCGCACGTAATCAAACGGACATTCACTTTGTTTGGTACTGACTGGACGTGGAAAACACATTAACAGGTTATCGCAGGCCTGTCCATCCACGTCAAACGCACTCAGCTCTAAGCCCACAAAACTCTGGCGGCCGTTCAGGTGGTATCTGAACAACAAATATATTTATATTAAATTCTGTTCTCAAACAAGGCTTTAATGTAACCAAAAAACAGCACAAAACTGTTTTCATAAAATAGATTAGAGGGGATGACACCATTCAATGGGGGGAACGACTAAAAGATACACTACAAGGGATGAGTGCAATATCCGCGACTCTACATTAAAGTGACAGCTCTCCCACTATAACAAGAAAAATGTATTTCAAGTGTCTCTCAGTGTCTTCAGTGGCGGTCATAAGGGATATAAAGTTTATGTTTCCTCTGATTTCACAAAAATCATAAAATTGGGAAAAACTCCAAAAATTAGTTTATTTTCATTGAATTCAATTATATCTTATAATCAAATTTAGAGTTTTCTATAAAATATAATCAAAAGTCAATGCCTTTATTGCACATCTATGGCATCCCCTCTCACTTATCAAAAGATTATTATATAAAATGTTAACAGACCTGCACCGGAGGTTTCGTCCATATATTCCCGGAAAACCTTTAATAAACAGAAATAGTAAATAATATTATATTTTTTATGGCCAGACATCGAAATTATCAAATTTGATGGATTATATTCTCGAGTATTCCCAATAAAAATCAGTAGACTTTAGATTAAATTAAAATTTCAATTTTCCAATACTTGAAAACATTTTCCACATAAAGAAAATCAATGAAATTCTGTTCATAAGCTTTAGATTAAATTCAATCCTATTATGTATTACCGAAAGAGATGTCATTTTATGTGATTTTATTCATTTATGGATAAAAAGCTGATAAACTGATAACAATACCAATAATAATAATAATAAGAATAATAATAATAATATCAGTTTATTCGACATAAATATTAATGACTGACCGGGAGATTGGAGAGTGCATCTAGGTCCAGGAGAGCAGTCAGGGTAGTTCTTTTCGCAATAAGTGCCAGCTATGGCAACACCTCTCCTGTGTGGATAGAGCTGATGAAACTGTCCGTAACGGCTATTGACTGAGTTTTGTTGTTCGACATTAGCATCGAATTGAATATAACTATCGATTTGATAGCTGTCCACATGAAACACAACCTTAACGTATGGCGTTTCCGATATAAACGTCTTCGGAGTATCGATTTCTCCGCAATAGTAGCCTATCGTACAAAACACAAAATAAGTGAGTCTCGACACTACCCGAGCACAGGATATACAGTATGTAAATCACAAGAAGTTTATTTGCATTTATTATCATATATTTTGACTGAAATTCAATACTGTTTTTGAAAAACATAATAAAAAGCGATTTAAGTGTATTGTGAAACCTGAGCCCACCCTCACCCGAATGATCTTTGTTTGAGTGATTAGTCTCTCTGTAGCCGTCGACGACCTGAACGTAGCCGCCGACACATTTTTGTCTGTCATCACTGGGCTCACCCACTCTCATACGCGTGAATCTCACGAAAACAATCCAATCGTCTCTTTGAGGGCGAACTCGTATGCGATACGTGCAGTGCAGTGGCTTTCCTCGATTCAAATCAGTGACCGGAGGACCAGAAACTGTTTGATAAATTTCAACCGTGCGATTGCACCGGTCCTCCAAATCAGAACCTTTTGTAGAAAATAAATACAAATATAAACTCAATTTGAATACAAAATAACTCCAATTCTATAAATATTTGAGTGAAAAGAGTGGTTCCACACTTACCGCTTGTTTCAGATAAGGCCAAACATTTCGTCATTATATTCACTGAAAATATGATGAATGAGAACCACAAGAAAGGGTTGAAATTCATATTTGAACAATATTTGAACAAGGTTAAACTTATAAAACTTGACAAATGATTAGTTTTTCGAATTTTGGATTTGTTTTCATTCAATTAATTGGAAAAAAGGTATGGATTTGACGGAAGAATAAACTTTCTGTAAATAACTATATAGTAATCTATAGTAATATATAGTAATGTTTGAGAGAAACGTATGATTTTGTCAGAGAAGACATGCGAGCCGTAGACGAGTGCTGGGCATCAACTGCTCTCTGCAATGACTTTCCTCAATGAGCGACTGCATCGCAGTGGGAAAGGGATGATAGCATTGCACTGCCATCAGATAGAATGGAAAATCGATTGTTAGCATACTTTTTCATCCAAACAGTGGAACCGTCTCTTCATTGCAAGCATTCCATTAATTAATCGTAACTTTTCTTTTCTGTAAATAATTCCTTTTAATAATAGTTTTCATTCCGTTTGCTCTGACTTTGAATTCAAGAATTATACAAAATATAAGTGAAATCAATTCAAAAAAGAGATTTCACTCTCACTCTCTCTAAGGAGAGGACAAACATTTGTGATAACAAATCTTAAAAAAGAGCACCACTTAAGAGATAACAAGCAATTTGTAAATTTATATTAAATCTGAACATTATTTTTACATAAATTGTATAAAATATATATAAAATCCTAATTTTATTGAAAAAAATATATTTATTTTAAGAGTGAATGCATTTTAAGTGATTTGATTGTATGGACACAATTCGGAGACAGCGGTGTCTTCATATTGACAGGTGAACAGAACATCTCTAAACTTGTCAATCAGAGCCAACAGCTGTCCGCGCCTTATGTTCTCGTAATACATGATATCTTCCAAATGATGTCTTCCATTAAAATACGGACAAAGTTTTGCAAAGAGTTTTAGATCTTCTAAGTTCTTACTCGACGGCACTCTAAGGATTGACTCTATTTCTGACTGTGAGAGTCCTATCTCTCGAAGCAGAGCAGTGCCCGTCTCCTCCATTAATGATGAGGAGAACTTTGGTGACGATAAGTCGTCCTCTGAAGTACTTTTACTCGAATTCTGAAAACTTGTGGCGTTGGCCGGACTCGTGGCCAACGAATCTTCACTCGGGAAAGAACTGCCGGCACTGAACTCTATCCCTTCAACGTCTGTCATTGTAAGAGAGCTCTGAGGCCTCTCTGACTGCGATTGCGATACGCGTTGTGTTATATAAGGCGATGACTGCGAGAGTGGAACCAAATATACGTAAGTATGTAATTCCAGAAGTAGGCGGTACTGAAGCAACCAAACAACTATTTGCACCTATCGTTCAAATCCATTATAATTAGACTCTCATAGAAATCAACAAATTATTCAATTAAAACAATTAATTGTACCTGTTGAACTTGTTGATAGGGGGCGTCCATCGGGTTTCGCAATTGACTCAAAGACATACTTAATGAGAATTTTGACAAATATTTGAGAAGAGAATCAGTTCCAGGAAATCGTTCTTCAAATTTCTCGACGAGAGGCGAATCAACACTCGTTGGCGCCAACGGATGGATAATATAGACATTGTTTTCACATAACGGGTATATTACTGTCGCTTTGGCCCAATAGACCAGTTGTGCCACAATATGAAACACTTGTGAGAGAGTGATGTCCGCGTCGGCCGACAATTCGCATAAATTTTTTATAGGATTCGCGACTTTAACTATACGTATGAAAGCGGGCGACGCGTCCGGCGGTAATGAGTCCAACAGTTCCTGCACTTCCACCAGAAGTAGAATCGCATGATATGGTCGTAAGGCTTGTAAACAATTATCAATATTTAGTGGACTAATTGACGGCACTTTGCAATGAGTTTTAAGCAAAAGTCGGTGAACTTTTTGCGGTAAACAAAAACTAATTTCAATCCAACGGTTGAGTCGAATGCGGACCAAACCAGTGGTGGACAGACTCTCGTAAACGCGTTTCAAATCTTTAGCTAATCTGCTTTTACCAAGAATCAGTTTATAAGGAGATTCCTCGTGCATACTGTCCTCCGGCATCGCCGACACTTCGTCGTGAAGCGCTACCATTAACTTGGTTTCGGCGCTGAGATAACCGCAACGGTTTTCCTCGTAATGCAAACCGATTGCAATCTTTTGACTCAATTCGTGATAACAGTCAACGATGTCGTGACTCGCGTTTGCCTTCAGAGCGAACACAACATTGAATATTAAGAGCTCTTTCTGTCCTCTCGTCAGAATCATTGGATGTCCGACAAAACGAATGTCATTTACTTTGAGTTCAAACTTTTCGCCGCAAAGTTTTTGATTGACTGCAAACAGATTTGAAAATGAATTGTCGGTAATTCCGATCACTTTAGCGATTGTCTCATTTGTGGTCGTATTTGCCATTTGAGTTGATATCGAAGAAGTGAGATCTGAATACGAGGGCATTTGTTGAGACTTTCCCATCGGTTTATCAATTGAATTGTTGTCATCCTTATTGAAAGTGTCTTCAGTGATGATAATCGCGTATTTGTTCTGTTTGTTGACAACGGACTCAGTTTTCTCATCGATTGAATACGGAAACCGAAACAATAGTTTCTCTTCCTTACTGTCAGATTTGACCAAGAACACTCCGAGTGGAAGTGTTTCATCATCTTTGGCAGAAGTCATCACTGGTTAGAATCGGATCCAATTATCTCTTCACTGGTTTACTGTCAGATCTAATTTGTTTGCATTAAATCTCAATCTCGTAGTCATAGAAACACAAAATATTGACGAATCAAATGCAAAGGCAGTCAACTCTTTGGCGCATATTTTAAAGTTGTGATCAAATAATACAATGATTTCGATTTCAAAATTCATGATTTTATTCAAACATTCGTCAAAACAATAAAATATATGAAAGAATTGATAAAACATTTTCAATGATTAGTCGTTTGTGGAAAACATGATTCGTTACATAAAAGCAAAAACAATAAAATCCCTGATTAATGAAAATATAATTATCACTAAATATATCACAAAATAGTATTCTATTCAGTATTGTCTACATTTGAATCATTGGAAGAATGCATTTGAATATACTTAAGAGCAGTCATAAGACTGGAGAGACAATACCCCTCTTCACCCAAAAGATACTTCTGATCGACGAGTTGTTCGATTGCATAGCATTCAGATATCAATTGATGGTAACCCGACTTTACGACTATAAAACATAGTGCGGGGATCAAGTCATCCGCCGATACTTCGGACGTGTCTTCAGTATTTGATTTGAGTTTTGAACACAAGTTTTGTATTAAACGAACCATTGATTTGAGTTTTTCGAACGGAGACTGCAATTCAATGAGACTTTTTAGTGAAACAATTGTTTCTTCGAAGACATTCTCCTCATAATTATCTCCCAATTCGTCGAACAATTGGTTTGTATTCGAGAATTCGTTTATTCCGTCCTTTAATTGCATTTCTTGTTTATGGAAAACAATTCGATATAAGAATTTAAATGCCGTCCAAATCGGAGGATAGAAATAATGAGAGATAACTGTGTGAACCATTAAGTGCTGTTCGCGACACAACTCATAATTAGATGTTTTGTAATACAACTGATTGTCAAACATTATTAAAGACAACATTAAAGTAATCGTTTCGTGAGATAACGATATATCAGTTGATATATGAGTGAAGTGACGGACGAGTGCTTCCGACTCAACGTCAGAGATAGTGATATCCATTTCATCGATTAAATCAAAACTACTCAATGACTGCAATGATGACAAAGAAGATGAAGAACTCGATGAAGAGCTGCTATCATTGGTTCGTCGCTTCAAATACTGTTTGAGCAAAGGATTGATTATATGAATGATTTGTCGCTGAAATTTGTCGATCCATTGCGTCAGAGGATGTTCTTTGCATTTAAGAATTCTGATCACAATTTGAGTGATGACCGACTTATCGGGACTCAGGTTTTGACATCGAAACTGTTGGCTGAGATCAATATTTTTTGACTCGAAGTCCAAAATTTGTGCATAAAGTTGTTGTTGGCTTTGATTGTCGACAATCATTGACTCGTTGTCGAGGTTTAAGACACTCTGCTGTTGGATCAGCTTTTGTGCGGCCAATTCTAATGTCTTTCGTTGCTGTAAATGCATTGAATGGTATAACTCTTTGTCCTTATTTTTAGCCAATTCTATATTTTCAGCGATTCTTCGCTGAAGTTCTAACTTAAGTGAAGCTCTTTTGAACGGATCCGCGGTTCGACTCAATCGACTTTCAAACACTTTATGCAAAAATGCATTTTCTTTGAGTGCTTTTCGAAGATTAGAAGAAGAGATTGGACTCAAACTATTGCTTTCTATCTCTGAATCTTCAGTTCTATTGCTTTGATTGCAATCAATTTCATCAAATGATTGTTCGTTTAGTTTTGAGACCAAATCACTGTTGGAATCATTGGAATCAATACAATCGCTTTCGTTGTTATTATCGCAGAAATTGGTTATCAAAGAAAGTCTTTCGATGCAATTCTTCAGTGTATTGACGCCATTCACGAGCTTTGGATCAATATTAACGGTTCCGATTGCGTCCAACTTATCAATGGCTTCACTTTTAAGATAATTAGTCAAACCATTAATACCATCCAAATAGAGGACAAACGCTGTGCCATAATTAGACTGACAGTCGTTTTGTTGCGCTCTTATTATTGATGAATAAAAGTCGGGTTTTTGTGGAGAAGTCATTGCTTTACATCTCTTTTGGCGATATTTTGTTTAAATTTTTATAAAATTTGATTAAAAACTATAAAAACTAAAAATAAATTTATTTTAAATTAAATTAAAGACACGATTAATGCGAAGACAATTGATTTCAATAAAATTTTAAAAGCCTTGAGTCATATCATTCATAAATATTTTAGATTCAAAACAAACCCTTTTTCTCCAAATCTGTCATTTTTAACCTCAAACCAAATCTCTTAAACAAACGTTTTTTATGTTTGATATTTACAAATGTATGACAAATCACGTGACAATTAAATCGACAAAAAATAGCCTTAAATGTTATGTAAATATTGATAATTGTTTTGATTTATTTCTGTTATAAAACGTTAATTATTCCATAATTTAATAATTTTAGTAATAAATTAACACAAAATATATTCAATTAAAAGTTGAAATACAATTTTAACCACAATTTGTAAGTCATTTCTATTGAAAAATAATTAAATCAAATGAAATGTTGGAACGACTCTCTTGTCGTCGATTGTGAGAAACGCCCACTAATTGAGACGTCTTTTGATTTGTATTTCAGTGATTCGTTGATTATCTTAAAGTCTTCGGCGATGTCTGGAATGGAGTATTGGCTGATATCAGCGCCGGGAGAGAAAACATGTCAACAGACGTGGGAATCGTTGAATGCAATGACTGGCCGTCAGACAGATCTCTGCAAAAATTTTAAGTTTCATATCCCGGACCTAAAGGTCGGAACTTTGGACCAATTGGTCGGTCTTTCGGACGACTTAAACAAATTGGACACTTATGTGGAGAGTGTTTGTCGCAAATTAGCCGCTTCTATAGCTGACACTCTCGACAATAAAGAGAAGAATCAGCAGCTAATCGCTGAACATCTTCAGGCGAATGGACAGGATTTGGCCCAATATCTGACCAAATTTCAGTGGGATTTAGCAAAATATCCAATAAAACAGTCACTTAAGTCATTGCAGGACATCATTAATAAACAAATCGGACAAATCGATACCGATATGAAGGCAAAGACCTCTTCGTATAGTAATTTGAGAGGAAATCTGCAGTCATTGGAGAGGAAGCAAACCGGTTCCCTTCTGGTCCGCAATTTAAGCGAATTAGTCAAACGCGAGAACTTTGTTTTGGGCTCCGAATATTTGACCACATTATTAGTGGTCGTCCCGAAGGCATACTTTAAGGATTGGCAGCAGAAATACGAAAAGTTGACGGATATGATTGTTCCGCGCAGTTCGCACCTGATATTTGAAGACCACGACCATGGTCTTTTCTCTGTCACCCTTTTCAATAAAGTGGTGGATGAGTTCAAAGCACACGCCCGCGAAAACAAGTTTGTGGTCCGAGAGTTCCAATACAACGAAGAGGACATAACCGCCGGAAAGAACGAAATCGCAAAACTGGAGTCGGATATGAAACGTCAGTACCAGATATTATTGCGTTGGCTTAAAGTCAACTTCAGTGAGGCGTTCATCGCTTGGGTTCACGTCAAAGCGCTCCGACTCTTCGTCGAGTCTGTCCTCCGCTACGGACTGCCCGTCAACTTTCTATCGGTATTAATACATCCAAACAAACGAATGCAGCGCCGACTCAGAGATGTGTTAAATCAATTGTACGCTCATTTGGACACTTCTATATCTCAAGGACCTATTGATGACATTCCGGGCCTTAACTTGGGTTCAGGAGAATACTACCCTTACGTCTACTTTAAAGTCAATATCGATATGTTTGGATCACTTACTAATTGAAACGATTCCAGAGTTCAGATGTTTTGTCTCTTCAATACATTCTATTACTAAATGTCTTTAATCATAGTTTAGATTCAAAATTCATTATATATTTGGACTCAAATTCTATTGAATTGAAATTATAGTTAAGATTGAAATTAATGTTAAGTCCATTGTATTTAATCGAGAAAAACAGAGTTTTAAAGTCTATAAAACAGTTTTAAACAAATGTTTTAATCACTTT
>JAQGCQ010000203.1:0-18370 GCA_034699945.1 Chamobates pusillus
AAATTCCAAGACTCCGAAGAGATAACTTCTGTCGAATTGGGCGACGCTTTCGAACAAATGTGGCAAAAAAGAAGATATAACGAACTGTTGCTTATTGTGGACACGTGTCAGGCAGAGTCACTCTCACAGAAAATCTATTCGCCGAACATATTAGCGATCGGCAGTTCCAGAGTGGGTGAGGACTCATTGTCTCACCATGGTGATCCCACTATTGGCGTCTATGTTATCGACAGATATACTTATTATGCGCTCGAGTTTCTCGAAAAGGTCCAAATCGACAATAAGAAGAGTTTGTCGCAGTTTTTGGAAGTCTGTCCCAAACGTGTCTGCATTTCGACTGTTAGTGTGAATAAGGATCACTACAAAAGAGATACCGAAAGAGTGGCGCTCAACGACTTCTTCGGTAATGTGGCGTCCGTTGAATTGATACAAATCGATAATTCGACAAAAATCGATAAAATCAATATAAAAAGCGAAGAACCCATGGATTCGGTTCCAAATCACTACACACTAGAATCGAAACCAGTGGACCATAAGTGGCATTACGTAAACCCTTTCCCCTCTTTTTAATAATTTATTTATTTATTTGTAATTCAATAAAAATAAACAAATTTTGTATTTTTAAGTAAAATGTTTATCAGATTTTAATATGAATTAGAGATTTATTTAAAGAGAAAATTGAATGAAAGGCTAATACATGTCATGAATAAAAATATAGAAGAGTTGTCTTAAAGCGGACTTTTAAACCGAATAACTTTTTACATTTTAATTGTGTTTTTGCCTACAATTCATAATTCAAATACAAATTACATTCGATTAGAGTTTACATCCAAATAATGGTAACAAAAATAAAAGAAACTCATTCTTATCAGACAATTATTACAATTAAATTACCGATAATTTTGATTTCGATTATAAATTAACGTATAATACAATCAATTAAATTAAATGTCAATTATTTATATAAAAAAAAAATCTCCAAAAAAAACTTTCAATGATTGAGAAAATTTTCTTTTCGAGTATTTTATTGCAATTGAGCTATAATTTCGTCAAATAAAAGGTAGCTTTTAGTCGAAAATCGAAAGTCGAATCGCAAACATATTCTTTAAAAAAATGTTAACGAATTCTCAGTTTTGTTTTTTGACGACAATTAATAAAACAGTTAATTAAAACTCATTTAAGTCATTAAGAAATAAACAATAAAACAATTTTATAGAACTTTAATCTCGAAAATTAAGATTAGCGTCGAATCGAAATGAGTTCCGAAAGTCATAAGAAGCGGATATTCCTATAAATTACAGTTTAGTCATAGATTTAGTCATAGATTTTGTTTATGAAAAGTGAAACTTCGATAAAAAAGACGAGAAAAGAAAATAATGAAAATAAAGTCTTTTTGTTTAAAAAAAAGAGAGAAAAAAAAGGAAAACGTTTTGAAATAAAAACTTAAAAATCAAATTAAAGGCTAATCTTTGAATGTTTTCGAGACTAAAGTCATCACATTTTGTTTCAATTAAATTATTGATATTTTGAACGCAATGTCTGTCAATAACTGTCAATAATTCAATAGACGAAGTGGTTGTCCACCGATCAAAAAGTTATTTACCGATTGATACCGCTGTTAGAAGACATCCCTTTTTAATAATCGTTATAATGCTTCACATATTTAACAATATATTTATAGTAAAGTATATAAAGAAGTGATTGAATTCTTGTTTAACCCCTTATTTATTAATATTGAAATAAAAAACTCCGAACAAAGGGTTTTGCTTACAATACAATCGATTAATAATTAACCAAATAATCAAAATAATAATAATAATAATTATAATAAAGTTAATGTAAATAATAAAATATTAATGAAATAAAAGGCAAAAAAAGCTCAAAAATGATGATAACATTTTGTATATAAAAAAGAGATTAAATTTGAAATCTTGTCAAACAGTAAACTTTCAAATCTTTTAATGGTTAGAACATTAGAACAAATGCTTGTTTTGAACAATCAAATGAAGACTTTTTGGTGGTCAGACCACGCAATCAATAAACTCGTCATATCTTTAACTTTTGTATTCATTAAAAAAAACCTCAACTGAATTGTCGTTTGATTTTAAACCAATTATTTGCAAACAATGTTTGGCATACAATTAGTGATCACTTGAAGTGCATTATCACTACTTATCACTTTTATGTCCATTCTTTGCAAATCTGATTAATCTTTTTGAGTAAAATGTAATTTTTTATATTCTGAAAAAAGGGTTTTTTAGCACAGAATTAATGACTGCAATGGAACAGCCGAGAGATACAGAGAGAGCTTAAGAGAGAGTAGAGAGTGAGCTATAGAGAGAGAAGAGAGAGAGAGAGACAGATCATTTAATTTAACAACTCGTGACAAAGTTGTAATGAGTTCGTTAACTCAGCGCACATACCAATAGAGTTAGGCTTTGTATCGCTCAGACATACAGTTTTTACAGTTCACTGTATTGTCTAATATATAGAATGTATAGAATATTACAGAAGAGAAGAGTTTAAGAAGAATATTAAACTATTAACTTATTATGGTTTTAGACAGACAACAGACAAATTTATCCAATGGAGGCGAAGGCAAAAGCACAGCACACCATATATCAGAGTCGATAAATTAATTTTTAGAAATGAATTTTTAGATACATTTAGATTGCTTTGTGGCTAACCTTCCACTCGATTTCAAATTTTCAATTAAATTACATTTAATCACAATTAAGGTTTTTTTTGATCAGATTATCATTGCTTTGAATTTAGTTTTCACCGATTATTGTGGCGCTCCATCTGTAGAAGAGATGAATCCACTGTTAAAACACATATTAGACACACTTTTCTCCGAAAAAGTAACTAAAAAATGAATTTTTGTTTCAAAACCAAAAAAGTCAAGAAAAATGTTTGAGAAATAAAAAGATATATTTATATATCAGATGAGCAATCAGTATATGCTTTAAATTATAGACTATATGTTGAACTCAATTAACTTAATTAATGAACACCTAGAGAAGAGGGCGGCCCTCATTAATGATTAATTAAATGGTGTAATTGTAATGGGTAAGATTTAAACACAATCAAAGACTCGAAAAATTGTATGAATTTCTTGTATTATATGTTTTTAGTTGAAATGTCAACCGATATTCGACTTCAATGACAATTCATCTGACAATTAGACCAATAAATATCCGAATCAGACATTAGTTTAGACTTCACTTTAAGTTTGAATTTACATTTGGTTTCAATGCTTCCAAAAAAGTGTTCTCAAAATAAAGAATCGTTTGATTTATTTGAAAATTCAATGATTAATAGCTATTTGGCTGAAGAACTCAAATCTGGTTCTTATCACTGATAAGCTTACAATTGATAATCAATTTTTAATACTCATATGTTTTTTGCATGATTTCAAATTTAATGCAATACATTTATCAGAGATGTGCAAGGTCGAAGACTCCAACCAAAAGAGTTCAATTGAGGTTAAAACAAAAAATAGTTTACTTTTTTTGTTTTTCAGTTATTATCTTCTGATTAGAATTCGCTGCAAAAATGCGTTCAATTGAAATCACACCGACAGTCGTGGTTAGCTTTTAGCTTGATCAATCGCGCTTTATCAGTGAAATACATTAGGAATGTGCATGTTGGGGCTAACAAAATGGCCGACTTAATCGTGGTTTCGACTATCATTTAGTTGAGTCGTAGAAAAGAATTTCTTGAATTATATTTGGGGTTAAAAATAGTGAATATATTTTTGTGTTGAAAAATGTTTAGCGACTTATGAATAGAAACTGACGTCTCGTTTGGAGGGAAAGCCAAAGAGTTTGGCCTTTAGGCTAATGACTTGCTTTTAGGATTTTTTTGAAAAATGCTTTCAATGACTTGAATCTTAAACAAGATATTTGAGAAAAATCGTAGGTTTTTTGGAAGAGAAGAGTGGAGTCGACCCTTACGTCTGATACGGATTTAACAAATGCTTAGGAATGGCTCTTCACGTCCATTATCTCTTTGGTCGACACAAACATTACATAAATTGTTTGTTAATTTATGACATATTATTATAATATCATTTCAATTAATTATCCAAAAAATTGAAAAACAAAACTTGAAATATAATAACAGTTTTTTTTTTCGTTTATCGATTGAAACGCTATATTACTATACAATCATTTAATGATGAAAATGAGACAATAAAAAACAAAAGTCAAACGTTCTAGCAACAAATAAGAGGTGCCAAATACCTAGATTAAGCCAAAACATAAAACTACATATTATTAAGACTTTTTGTCTTTTCTTCGAAAGCACTTCAGTTTTCAAATATTTGATATATTTTTCGTATTTATAATCAATGAAAATGTTTTCTTAAATGGTTTTAGTTTTTATAGGAACTGAAGAATAAAATAATTTGCAAAAAACAAAGTTTAAAAACAATAATAATCTGTGTTTTTGATATTTTTGTTCAATTTTGCCGTTAAATAAGAAAAAATGGATTAATTGCTTTTCAATCGCAAATAGTATTTCATTTTTTGAATTTGTATTTCATTTCTGGATTTAGAATCAAAACTTAAAAATTACATTAGATTTGAGACGAAATATTTTTCAGATATAATTTTATTTATTTTTCTCATTTCTCGCGAATCAATTCAATGCAAACTATTTCACGAATCAGTTTTAATATTTTGAAAATATTAAAAAATTGATATTAATGATGTTATTAAATGACCTTTCTTCTTGCTATTAAGAGTTTAGTGGCCATATAATGCTGAGCCGAATGCACAGCACAGCACTACATAGTTATGGCTCCGGGAAATCAATTTTCAAAAGAGACTCATTCAGAGCACAACTTTAATATCTGATAGATTTCCGAATTGCATGTTTCAAATTGAAATTTGATTGCAAACTCTTTCCAGTTTTCCTCTATTTATTCATAGTATGGCCTCCCCTGCCCTTGCTACATTAAAAGTTAGGGAGAGACAGATCCTTTTAATTAAAAAAAACTAATGATTTAAGTTAGTAATTGTCTGAGAAATGAAAAGAAATCTGTATTTTAAGTGACAATAATTGAAATCTAAATAAACGGCACAGCATTCAGAGCCAGACTTGAGGCGAAAAAAAACGCTTCACTTGTTGTGTGAATAGATTTTTTGTGTCAATCATTTGTTGCGTTATTATTATTATTGGATCCAAAGAGTTGTCTCAACGGTTAAAATAAATGAGTTTTAAAAACATATAATTTTGAAATAAGGAAAACAAATTCATTGATTAATTTTAAGCTATTTTTAAGGCAAATATAACTCGAAAATCAGTTAAAATGAAAACTTAGTCTTTTAGTCGTGAAATAGCGTTAAGAAATTGAATTGATTTGATTGAAGAAAATTATTAAAAATAATTGTTTTTTCGTTATATTCGATACATTTTAAGGCAAATACTAAACCTAACGAATGGTTTGAATGGTTTTATGCTTTGAATATTGTTTGGCACCTCCTTTCACATCGATTTCATTTCTTAATAACAAATTAACAAATATTAGACTAATTCATAAACTTATTATTGCATTCACTTTACATACAATTTTCAATCAAATTCTTTATTTCCTAAGAAAGGAAGAAAAGGAAATGTATGCGACTTTTTTTGGCGCAATTCTTAATCTTTTGATTTGGAAAATATCACTCAAATTTCATTTATTGCAATCATTAGAACTGCACTCAAATTCTTTTATAACATCGTTTTGTCTGTTTATAACATTTTGTTTTTTATATACAATTAATTGTATTATTGTTTTTGTTTTGTAACTCGATTTATAAATCGGAGACAATCGTAGGTAAAGGCAAACACAGACTTTTTAGAGCCCAAGTCATCACAAAAACTAACTTAAAAATCATCACAGCTTTGAATTCAAACAATTTTTGTTTTATACCAAAAGCATATTTGGATCACTTTTTTTCTTCGAGTAGTGATCGCATCACTACTCCTGTAATTGAATTACAAACAGAAAACAAAGTGAGAATCACTCGAATCGAATCCGATGGCTGATCACAGTCTGGACTTTTTTTTACTCTTGGGCTAATCAGTCAATTACATTGACCAAGTTCATAGCTCACAAACATCAACAGTTTGTTTACTCTTCACATTTAAGATTTGATTTTCACACTAAACTATACACACATTTGCCATAACATTACAAACGTTTTGTTTTTACGTCTAATTCGTAGCATTTCTTTCACCGCTTTTCGTTTCAAATAAAGCGTTCAAATTATTAAGTCATAAAAGTATGTTTGAAAAAAAAACAAATTATATAATAATAATACGGAGGGACTCGTAAGTTGTTTTCTTGTAATGTTAATAATACATACGGTTTTAGTAGAAAATTATAAGAAATGATTATATTTTATATATAATATAATAGTTGTTTAAAATTTGTGTTGAAATAGTAGTGAGCGTATGGCGTATGGCTTATAAGTTATAGCGTATCAAAAAGCACCAAATGATTAGTTTTTTTGTTTCAAACAAACTAATAGTTATTATAAATCACAAAAACAGAGCCGTTTAGGGCTCGAAATCACGGAAACAGTGATTCCCGAGAAAAACAGCGAATAGAATATATGAATGAATGAAGAGATAAATGAATAGCATTTATGAAAAAACAGAGTTTGACTCATATGAGCAACAATTGTCATTTACATCAACTTATTTGATAGTAATTTGTTTTTCCCACAAATTTTAAGCCAATTTCAGTCTTCGATATTTTATAATTAAATATTAATTATAGGCTTAAAGAGTAAAGAGAATGAGTTATTAAAGAGAAGAAAGTTTTTAAAGTACTTCATCGACACTATTCATAATTGGCTATAGTTTTGAATATAAGAGTAATAATAATAATAATGTTTTGTTGTTTTCAAATTCAAATATTCTTTAAAGAGTGAGAGAAAGAGTTATAGAATTGTATAATAATATAATTTTTATGCTAATTGACTGATTGAAAAGATTATGAATAATATGAAAACATATTATCGTTGAGAGGCACCCAATGTATTATTATTGTATACTTTTAATACTTCTTCACTTCTAAGCCATACAATTAAGTTATGATTATTATTATTCCTATAACTTTCCAAATGTTTAATCTCTGGTCACAAATAAAATCAATTCTCTTATAGTCGTTGACCTCTCTTATAGTGATGTTATTTTTGTGAATAGTTTTCTTGTAATTAATTAATATTATGTTATTTTTGTTGTTAATAAACCAAAATAGCCTTCAGTTAACATAAACCCACTATTTTTATGAACACAACTCCTTCCAGAGATAGAGAGAGAACCCAAATATTATCTTCAATACTGTTATAGAGTGAGGAACACAACTGAGCACTTAGTGAATGATTAGAAACAGCAGACTCTGAGCCTGGACCTGGACCTGACACCTGCACACCTTTAATTAAATTCTTTTGTTTTAATTCAGAAAAATCTTGTTATAACGTAAATGATCCTGATTAATTTCAAACTTAAACCAATTTATACAACGAATAATCGTTTCACAAATTCAGACCATTTATTCTCCAATTATTAATAATAAGTTGGTTTTAATTGATATTTGCTTCGGACAATTGATCTACTAATTTGATCATGCTAATTTCTTAATACAAAAATTCAATTTGTATTACTTAATGAAAGAGCAATTAATTTTTGTCATTTTTGATGATTGAACACAATTTGGGATAAAATAGTAATTATAAAAGTGTGTGAAAACTAAAACTTTTGATGAAATATTTAAATGTCAATCAAAGCGTAAATGAATTTGTTTTAAATAAAAGACTATTTTTTGTCGTCGAATGTCTGAAATATTGTCGGTTCTGTTATCAGATAATCAAATGAGTCAATAATTATTCAAAAGATAGTTTTGTTTCAATTGCTTTGTTTTTGACAGAAAAGTATTTTTCATTTCTCATGAGAACAGAGAACGACTTTTTTATCAAACGTTTCTATCGTTTCAATCGTTATTATACTCTAATCTCTAACGACTAGAATAGAGGAATAAATTGTTAGCAGAAATAAATTTCAATAATAAATGAGAATTTTTGTGTTGAATCATAAGAAAGGGCTGGTATTTGGAAAGAAAGGCTAAAATCATCTGATAAGAGATAATGGATTAATATATTACTGCAAAAACTTTCCAAAATGTGTTTAAATGCTTTTTTGGTCGGTTGCCTACAATGACTGCACAGTTGACATCATTTTGACATAAATTTCTACTTTTAGAATACTTTTAGAAACAGAATTTGCGAATCATTCAGACATTGAAACCATGAAAAGTAATTAACTCTGAATTGTTGATAATTTTTAGCAAAAAACTTATACATTGTCTCAAAAGTCAGTATTCCTTTTGAGTTATTCGTTAAAAATTTTCACTCAAATGACTCAAATGAATGGTTCGCACAAACAAACCATTCAAACGATTCAATTGGAAACTGGTTTAACACAACAGTCCGACTGATTTTTTAACGAAAAAGGGCTAAACGTGTGGAGTGTGTGCTGTCAATGACATCAATAAAACTGGACGGTATGGTCGCTTAAACACTATATAATAGCACAGGTTTCAAGAATTTTCTGCTTGTTTTGTCACTTATTTTTTGTCGACTAATTTAAAACTATGCATGATCTTGAACATTTTTTGTTTGATTGTTAAGGCTGTTAACTGGTGAACAAGCCCTGCATTGCCCTGGTCACATTTGCTAATCAATAAAACTGAGTAAACAGTTTTGTTATGTCTGTCGGCAAATATTAATTGAAAACCAAAGGATTTGATTACAAATTGGAGACTCGATTCTGAATTTAGGTTTCGATTTCGTAATTCAATTGTTTTTACTGTAATTTTGTTGTTATGTATTGAATGTTATTTTAAATGAAATAATTGTGAAAAAATGTGTGTCAGAAGAGGTGATTCGTTGAATTGAGCAAATTTGTTAATTTACAAGATTATAGCCAATTATAAACAAATAGTCAAATCAATGCATTGCTAATCAACTGAATGTCAGAATCATATATCATATCAAAGACTACTTCAATACTGAATGAGTATATTATGATTAGAAGAGAGAAAGAGTTGTTTGGCTTTCAGTCTAATTCTTACTATTAATTCGAGCACTTATGCAATGGATGTGCGATCGTTGGCTGAGTCGGCATTTGTTGTAATATTAGTCATTTCGCCGCTTAAATGGTTGACTAGAGATTCAATACAATCAGAAAATGTCTTTTCATTCGAGTAGTTGTGAGAAGTCTGGGTTTGGGTTCGATGGCTGGAACTGGTGTTGCGATGAAGACGTATGGCTTAGAGATGGAGTGGCGCTTTCACTGGTGTGCTGTTGTTTGTGATGATGAGATAAATGCTCATTGGCTCCGACACCCACACCACTGAACAGAGACAGTCGAGACAGCGGTGACGCCTGAACTCCAGCGAAGCTTCCATAGGGATTGGTTAGACCCGTGAAAGCCTCATAAGGGTTCGTTGAACTGCGACTCTTGTGCGCAGTCGGACCGGTCAGATTGGATGAAGCGCCCGCAGCCGCCAACCATGTCTGGTGCGCTGCTAAAGGCGTCGGCATTGATGTAGGCGTCGAGTATAACAATCGGGCCGAAGTCATACCCGCAGAACATGAACTGAAGGCCATATTCTCGGGAGTGATGGGACTCGAGCCCGGACTTCGATGTTGTTGTAGTTGAGACTGAGAGTGAAGGGCAGAGTTTTGTAGCGATACCAACGCACTCAATGGGTCGCGACCGGCACTCGACTGATGCGCGTACTTCAACTGCAGATTTTGAGGACTGAGCGCTTCGTCGGGAGTCGAACCATGCGTCTGATGTCCAACTAATTGTTGGGCTGACCTGTGCGCTAAATTATGATCTAATGGCGGCACAGAGTCTTCATCGGTCGATGACCTGTTCATATGTGACTGATCTCTGGGCGACTGATCTGTTTGTTGTGTCAATGAGTATCCACTGGGGTTTTGAGAATGAACCTGGAGCAGTCGTGAGTGACCGACTTGACGGCGCTGACCATAGCGTTTGGCGGGCAGTGTTCCGGCGTGTCTCTGCATGTGGGTCTTCAGATTACCTGAATGCACACCACATATAAATTGTGGTCAAACACTTTCAAACAAAAAGTCAATGATCGGACATACCTTTTTGAGAGAATGTCTTTCCACAGAGTGTGCAAGGGAAGCGGTCGTCCTTGTTGTGGGTGCGGATGTGAGTTTGCATGTTGCCTTTCTGGGAGAAGCTCTTACCGCACACACCGCACGCAAACGGCTTCTCTTTGGTATGGACCGAACGCACGTGTGTTTTCAAATTGCCTTTTTGGGTGAAACCCTTTCCACAAGAGTCGCATCGGTAGTCCTTTTCTCCGGTGTGTATTTTCATGTGTGTGTCCACATTTCCCTTCTGAGTGAAACTTTTGCCGCATATCTGTATTCAAATGATTTATTTGTCGGGAAAAAGGAATTCAGTTATTCTTTGCATTCAATTATTAGCAAACGATTAATTGAAAAATAAAAGGAGTGTCCGTTCATTGCGTTCAATACGGAAAATATTAGCAAAACTTTAATTAAACTTAAAAAACATCAAAAGTAGTAATAAATAAAATTAATTTATGAGAGACTTTAAGAGCCTTTTATTATAAGCCAGACCTGATTGGACTGACAGTAAAGTATGAATTTTTATTTTTGTTTAAAACAAAAAAAAAGGAAAGACTAAAAAAGTCTGCTCCACATGAGAGGAGAGGGGAGAGAGAGAGAGAAGCAATTAATGCAATCTCTCATATCAGCCCTAATACAAGAGATAAAAAGGTGACCAAACTGTGAGAATGCACTGTCGTTAGCGCCAACACTGCGCCAAACGGAGCACAACTAATCCACAACTTATTGACTTTGTCTGAGAAGTGCACCACAAGAACAACATTTAGTGCCCGGCGCTCACAAACCAACACTATTATCAATTTTGGTTACATTTTATTCAACTCTTTAAAAGGCTAAACAGAAAACCATTTTATTTAAGGAATTCCTATTTTAAACTAAACTATGTTCAAGGCAAATTGTATTTTAGCCTAGAAAAACAAGGCTGATTGCATTCTGAGCATTTTGTTGGCAACCGTAGGGAATGACCATAACTGCTAATCAAATGGCAAAAAGGAGTTCATAAGTAATTAAAATTCAAATTAATTAAAATAATTTTGTTTGCGTCCAATGGACGACTTGGGCTTCAAATTGATCAAGATTAATTAGGTTTCTCTGAATGCATGTCTCAAATATATTTTAGGATATGAATTATTCATGGTGATTTTTGAATTCAATTTATTAGAGGGAATGACATAAGAGTTATCTTATCTCTCAAATGAAACATTGAATAGAATTTCTTCAAAAAGTAATTTCTAATAAAATTTGGGCGAAATTACAGCCGATTCTCAACATATTTGGGATGACTTTGAGGACTGTCTGATGAGTCCAAAGCATTTCAAAGCAATAATTGTTTCCTTTTTTGTTATTCAAAAACAGTTAAAAACAGGATTTGTTTAAACTATAAAATAAAAATTGAAAACACTTTAAGAATTGGCGAAACTAAAAGAAAATCTCTTTTTATTGGATTTTTGTTTTATTGGTATTTCTTTTGGTTTTTTCGTTTCCAGAGTTGTATACAAAGAATAAGAAAAGAATAACAAAACGAAAGTTAAGAATAAGAAGAGTTGGCATAACATGAGGTGACAATAGTTAGCACTACTTACATGACAGGCGTAGGGTTTATCTCCGGTGTGTATCATCATATGTGTCTTCAGATTACCTACGATTAGGGGATAGTATTTCATAAGTGAGTGCTCATCAATTGATGTGGAGTGCAATCACATCACACCAGACATACCTTTCTGTGTGAACAATTTGTGGCAGACCGGGCACAGGAACTGCTTGTTATTCGATGCGTTTCTGTTGCGTGACATCGTTGAGGAGCCGGAAGCAGCGGACGCTCTTCTTTGCGATTGATGGTGATGATGATGGTGGTGGTGGTGCGGCAGACCCGGCACAGCGCCCGACGGGTGCAAATGAGCCGGATGTGGATGTAAGTGGCCTGAGGGCACAGCAGAAAAGTGAGGAGGTTTGTGCTCAAGTGAGTGAGGAGACTCGTTTGGATTCATTCTGGAGCACACTGTGGTCACGATATCGGACGACTTGTTTAGTGAAGAGCTGACACCAATACTGGGGTATTGTTGACAAATATCGCACGGATAAGACTTATCTTTATTGTCCGGATGCGGACACTTATGGGAATTGATTCCCGAGTGGGGATGCGATGAATGAGTTATTAGTATATCACTGGGAGAGGCCGATGACGGCCCCGCAATAGGTCCGGGAGATTGATTAGCACTTGAAGTTAGCACTTGTCCGGGTCCGCTCAATGTTGACATTTTTTCTAAATAACTGGAAGCGGCCGCCAATTGAGAGATACCCGAAGTGGCGAACTGTAGCGGATTTTTCTTGAGGAAAAGGTCTGTAAGACTGGCCTGGTAGCCTGGCCATGGGGACTTCTGAGCACTCGCTAGTGACGGACTAACCCATGGAAAAGCACCGTTTTGCATGTTCGCAATCAACACCACTGGCGTTGATTGGACTGTCGTCGCGTCGGACGCAACTCAGACCAGTCCTGTCTGTCGGCGATTGTCTCCTCTCTTCTAATACTTGTTTTAATGATTTGTTTAACGAATCAATTAATTTATAGACAAATTCCAAACAATTTTTGTTTCCAAATATTATGTTTTGAACACAAAATGGCACTAAAACTGAGTTATGTCTAAGTTTTTGAAACTTTTGCAATATTTTACTTAATATTTATTATTATCAGATATTTGTAGATATATTGAGAGTTCAATGATTTAACAATTTGTTTATTTTGTTTTTTGTTTGTTTAATAAAATTGTTAGAAACTGCCAGTGATTGGTGTGATATACACTGATTGAGTTCGTCAACAGCTCTCAAATGTTGGCCATTCACTCGATTCAAAGGATTCACTCGTTTTACTGATGAATACTTAATGACAACAACAATGCGATGAACAACAAGTTTACAGATTTGTTGCATTGAATGCATTTGTATTGCATTTAATGCCAATTCAACACTTAATTCAATTTTAATCGATTTAATCGATTTGAGACCACAGCCTAAGCACTGCTGCATCAGAGTTGGACTCCAGTCCAGTGCTTAGGACTCGCTTTCAGCGCCGACCAGCTCTTTGTCGTTGATGTCTGACAATTGTTTTCTTGTAATTTCTTTTTAGATCCGATGTACTCATAGCACGTCATTTGAGATCATAACTAAATACACAAAACGTTACAATAATTATTAATTTATCGCCAATTAAATTATAAACAAACAAATTATACTAGTTAAATAAAGCAACAAGCAAACATCAAACACACAGCACATCTCTTCAGGTTATAAGAGTTAAATAATTTGAATGAAAATTCTATTCTTAAGCCGTGAACTCAATATTGAAAATCTATTCGCTTTCTTAAGTAGTTTTGTCGATAAATTTAGGTTTAATTAATTTAAATGAATTCTCAGTTTTCCTCAAAACTCTGGTATTAATCAGAGGGAAAGTCAGACTCAGGTTAAGCAACAAAATAATGTGGATTTCGAATAATTACAATCAGAAAAAACCCCATTTTATTCAAAAAATTAAGGAGTTATACAAAGCTCTTCCTATTCTCAATATTTTATGCGATGCTGAGAATGGGGTCCACTCTTACAGTTCGCTTTGGGTGGCAAACAATTAATAAGAAAACTCATTGGTTGTCCAAAGGAGCTCTATAACAATGTGAGCTCCTCCTGGGACAAATCCAAGCCAAAGAATTTGCATCCATCTTCAAAATCATTTGAAAAATATGGAACATTGATAAATTGGATGATGGTCAGGGTGATATATGAATTGAGGACAGGAATAAAAACAAAAACAATTAGTAAAACAGATGAGTCTCAACTCAGAGTTAATGGTAAAACTGCTTACGATAGGACTGCATCTCAAAAGTTGGGACCGGATTTCAATTAAATCGATAATAAGTTTTGGCGAATATTTTCGTCAAAACTATCATCGAATCAATTGGTGTTAAAAACATTGAAAATAATTTTGAATTCAATTTAAGACTTTCAGCAAAAAATACATTAAATAAAAAGACATTTAAAGTGATTTACTTCGGATTAAAAGTTTTCAAATGTTTTTAATTTTCTTTTTTGTCAAAAAAAATTCTAAATTTATTTTCATAATTAATTTGATGGTTGAGTTCAATAGTCTATCAATAGAGACATTTGTATAATGTATTTAATGTAAGTCTGTGTGCAATAAAATGGGCAAAAATATGGTTTTATGTTCAGTCGTCGCAAAGCTGTGGACATTCTGCTCGAACATCACTTCACTGATCCCTATGGAGATGGAAATGCGATCAATGAACTCGAATGTCAACCACAAGGATGGAAAGCCATGAAAGGCAATCAATAACATATAAATGAGACAATCCAAGAACACGGTCTGCACTCCGATAGAGGTCAACTGCCAGCACAGCCATCTCAGGCACTGATATGGATCAAGAATTCGTTTCAACAGTTCACAAAACTATCAAACGATTCCACCAATTCTAGACATCACTCCCTATATATACGTAAGACATTAATGTATGGCTCGCTATCATTGCAGACATCGTTTGCTTCTCCACTCTTTCAGCTCTTTTACAGCATTCACTCCAACTCTTTTGGCAAAAATATTTATTGCTCTCTCTCTCTCTCTCTCTCTCTCTCTCTCTCTCTCTCTCTCCGCTCTTTCTTTCTCTCCTTTCTTGTTATAGAATTGATAGTGAAGTCAAATTGAGACGACTTTCAGATTTCTATAGTCTAGCATATAATTTAATTGATTTATACAAGTATAATCTTGATACATCTAATTCAATAGGTTGTGACAGATTGAGATGAGCATGCTTATAAAAATGTCTCAGTTTTGGGGAAACTCAAGAAATTGAAATCAGTCTGTTTTATATCAAATCAAAAGCAATTTTCTCTCATTTAAACAAATTTGTTTGCATTTAATGATACCATTTGTGAAGTTTTTTAAACCCAAGAATTCAAATATAAATAAATATAAATAATAAATCAAAAATGATTGATAGGGAGGACTAATCATAGATATGTCTACCTATGTCATCCCTTAACCATTGTGGGCCATTTTGAGCATGGTAGTTTAAATTTTGATAACTGAATTCTCACTCATTTCAAGACATTAATGGGTTCAAAAAGATTATGGTTTAATTAAGGCCTGAAATTTTACCTAGTCGTTAATTAAAACTAATGATGAGAATTTATAATTCATTATTTAAGAAGGAAATACTTTTTGTGACATTTGTCAATACGAGAGTTATGTCATAATTATTACTGAATTTATATTATTTCGAAACAAAAGTCTGAGACTGGGATTAGATTACGAAATTTAAACCAAATTTTGTGGAAAACAACAAAAAAAAAAATCAATAAATAGCTGACGACTCGAAACGAAGTTATTATAAATTAAGTCCATATCTGAGAGAAATAGTAATTTTGGAGTACTTTTAGTTTTGAATTAATTTGTGGAAAGAATAGGATATTTGAGGATTAAATTACTTGAATCATAGATGAGCTCAAAATGAGATTTTTAATGACAAGGAATAGTAAGTCTCGGGTAAGCCCTTTGCAAACATTAAAGTTATGTTTGAAGTATTGCAGGAATAAACATATCTTAGAGTAAAGATATAAACAAAATATAATAATAAAAAATAAGAAAAATTTCAATCCAAAAGATAAACTCAGGAACTGATTAGAGTTAATATTTTTCATTCAGAGTTTATTAACTAATTTAATATAAAACTCTGATAACGAGTATAAGAAGCAAAAAATTGGTCTCAAATACTGAATACTTTGTGTTTAAAATAATTTGCATTTGAATGGCTTTTCACGTGATTTCTAATTGAGGACAAATTTATTTAATTGGCGACAGACTATCATAAAAACTCCGACTAATTGATTAGACCTCAAATGTAATTGAGATTCACAATGACTTCATTGTAGTCATCTTGCTAAAATATGATCGTCACTCCAAGTGTCCGATTTAATAAATATAAATACATTTTATAAAACCATAGATTAATGGCATTCCATTCGGTTTCCATTCAGTAATAAATACTTTTATTGTCAATAGATATTCAAAATGATAAACAATATTCAAATCAACGGTTGATTATTAACCATATTTTAAATGAAACTGGATCTATAAATTTGCATGCTTTTGGCCAAGTTAATCCCAAAATCCCAAAGCAAGTAAAAAAACATTAAGATATCAATAATTTTTCGAGAAATTTGTGCTCAAAAACTATTAGATATTTTTTAGATTTTTGTTTTTATTTGCAAAACAAAAAACTAATATTTAAAACGAATAAATCGACGCAAATGAGAATTAAAAGTGTATATTATATAGATGTCCTCGACACACATATTTTCAAACCGGCCCTCCAAGCATTTCATAAGACTAAAAATTGTGTCTCAAAATAGTAATTAATATTTAGTTTTTTTGAAACCCATTTTCAAGACTATCATTATTATAGTGTTTTTGTGAATAAACATTCAAATAATATGCTAATGAAGTCAATCCAAATCTGAAGAAGTGTTAGAAAAAAAGCATTTCTCGACTTTCAATACTCTTTTGATTTATTCATTGAACAAAAATACATAAAACCCTTTTTGTGATGAGAAGAATAAAAATATTAATTTATATATTATTTGTTTTAAATTATTGTTTGTTTTAATTTTATGTATAAAGAGATTGATTGACACTTAAATTCACTAATAGTTAACTTTAACTCTCCATTGTCGACATGGAGTTTTGAGCCAGGCAATTTAATAATGAACTAAATTAAAAGGGTCAAATTTTGAAATTTGTCCAATCTCACTTTTATTCTTATTTATTCATTTGAAAAAATAAAATAAAAAAAATGTTTGATTTAAATAAACCATAATTAAATTATCATTAAAAAAGAGCATCTACCAAAATTTACTGTTTGTGTGTCTGTTTGCAATGCTAAGTGGAGTATGGCTCTCATACACTACTGCTCTCCCATTCAAATATAATGTGGAGTAAAACTCCATGTTAAGCTTTTACGCAAGCGAAATTTGCTCGACAACGAAGAGTTAATCGAGTGAAAGGTCTGTTTCAAGCAATAAGTTTTTGGCGGATTTCCAAATGAATCCAATGCTCGGAATAGAAATTATACGGACAGATACCGTGCGTAGCTTTTACAACATATGCTGATCATTAAGAGTAAGTTTAAAATATAAAATTAACCCACTGTTGCAGAGATATCCCGTTGGAGGAGAGGTTGCAAATATATCCCATAACCAGTAAATTGTTCTAGGGTTACACTACGTCTACATTCTTTGTTCAACTTAAATAGTGCTTAAGGGATATCTCTTGAGCGCGATATATCTGCAAGTTATACTACAGTCAGACTGCAACACACACCACACACATACACAACACATCAGTAATCAAATGTTTTCTGAACTCAAATAATCTACAACTTGTACTGTAGTGTACTGTACAACAAGATATTATATGGGACTAAAGAGTGGCGTCATATGCAGTTCTAAGGCTGCGCATGGTGTAATAGCATTACTTAGTCTGGCGTTTGGTCTAGACATGTGAAGGGCTCTTCACATACAGGTTAACATATTTAGCAGTTCATTCAATTTGCCATTAATTAATTAATTTTCAGCTTTTATTTAGATTATAGTTATTAATACATTTATTCAAACTATTTTAACACATTTTTATGTAATAATTATATATTTTTAAAGTAATTTATATGTAATTTTCAATTGTATGTGGTGTGGTTCAGAACCGAAGGCCAACCCTTCACAGTCTAGAGCGGGCCCTTAATTTGGGAAATAACTAACTTATTGTACAAATATATCGTAACTCAATTAAATGATTGGAGTAACAGTTTATTTGTAGAAAACACCAATTTTTGTCAATTAGAGTACAGACCGGTCTCGAGTCTCGACCGGCGATCGATTTTCCCGATTTTCAAAATCATATTCACTGTATATATGAGTAGTAAAAACTTGACAATAATATGGAAATGATTATTTCCCGCTTCTTTACTTCAAACCATAATCTGGCAACTTTTAAGCAAAAATAATTTAGCAAGAAGAAAACAAGTGACAACAAATGAACATGCTTACATTTGAGGCGAGAATCTGTGCACAGATTTTAAAGTAAAATAAAATAAAGAACAAAACAGTGAAATCAGAAAATGTGGCTG
>JAQGCQ010000204.1:0-18280 GCA_034699945.1 Chamobates pusillus
CCATAACCACTATTCGCTTGTTTCAAATAATAACTCGTATAAGGATTTCCTGAGTTCTCTTTCATTTTTTTGGAATTCCAAGTTTATAACAATTTTATTATCAGGTTCGAAATTAATGAAACGTCCTCTTTCATCTAAAATCTGAATCAAAATATTTGATATTTCGGTGTGACCTATCTTATGGTATACCGGATAATCAACTGTCAGTACTTTCGTTTCGTTATATTTTATATTTGATGGTATTTCTACTTTTGCTAATAAATTTTCTGACCTATTCCCATGGATTGAAGGTTTAACAATATTAGTATATATAATAAAACGATCAATTATTGGTAATTTATAAGGTTGAGATCCAATTAAATAAAATAAGCCAGGGATTTCTTCTGTTTTTCGACGTAATGATTCGTTGAGTTGAGTGTATGCTATTTTAGTATTGTTAATAAACTGATTATCAGATTCAAAACCTAATATTTTATTAATGGATTTAGAAAAATATGGAAGTATATAAGAATTATTTGAAAGTCTACCACTTCTTATTATAACTTTATTGTTTAATTTATCGTATATTAAAATAGGGACGTGGGTAATATTTCCAGTTTTTGAAGAATTGATGAGTTCGTTGATTTTGAATATTAAATTTTCTATTTTATCATAATTTGCAGGTGATAAATTGAGCGTTTGTACATATGTGTTGTCATCTGACTTCAGAGTGATTGATTCTTCGTCTCGAATATTTTTCCAATTTTTTTTAAATGACAACCCAACAATTCCAACTGAATAATCATGTGATAAAACGAGTTTTTCATTCAAAACAGAATAAAAATCACTTGGTAGTTTACCAATTTTTAAAGAATTATCAATTGGTTTTTTATTGTCCAAATAAACATAAAAGCTTTTATTATCATTATTGAACATTTTAATTGAACAAAATAGATATAATAAACAAATTAAACAAGCCAAAAAATATGCTATCATATATTTCATTTCAATAATTTAGTTATGTTCTCAAATAGATTAACTTTTTTGAAATGCAAAGAAATTGTTACACAGCCTCCTTTAAAATCAATTATTTTTCCGTTATCATCTTTCAACGACACATGAATTGTATCAAATTCATAATGATTTAAGGGATGATAAAATCTTTTACGAATTTTTATAAAACAATTCTCTCCAAAATCAATTCCTTTTGGAACTTCGACGTGTCGCATCAATTGTTCTCTACTATTTCCAACAATTACTGGTTTTATTAAATCTGAATATACATAGACTGAATTAATAATCTGCAATTGGGGAGAATAATAACCATATAAATGAGGCGCTATTTTAGTTTTATTGTCGTCATCCATTGAAACATTTTTTGTTTTGAATTTATCGAAATTGACAAAATTGAAAAATCCAATTTGTTTATCTACGAATCCTAACAAATTTGATAAATATTCCGAAAAATATACATAATAATAATCATTGATTTTCGTATCGGCTGATAATCCAAAAACTAAGATAAAACGTTGCTTTGCATTATCAAAAAGTAAATACGGAGGAATGGATATCGATTTAACTTTATATGTTGCTTTGAAAATAGCTTCGTTGATTGCTTTTCTCAAACTTTCACAGTCTTTGTAATAACCAGCTGGTATTGTACATTGAATTTTTTCCACAGTTGCTGCTTGATTATCTTCACCAATTGTAGTAATTGTGTTTGTTTGAATATCCATATTTTCATTTTCTTCAATATTGAACCATTTTCTCGAATAACTTATATTAGCGATTGCAACTTGATATTCATCACTCAATTCAATTTTGTATGGCAAATGTGTTTTAAAATTCCCAATTGAATTATTTGTTTGTGAACCAATTTCTGGCTCTACATTACTCGACAAAAAAACATAAAAATCATTCATTTTTCTTCTAAATTTTGATGTGGTGTAAAGGTTCTATTATTATTATTATTCAGACGAGGATTAGGCAAAATGTAACCAATTGAACTACTGAGTAAAACAGTCCATAAATTTGAACTATGTTCGTTGAATGAGAGATTTAGAATACAAGCGATAACAACAATTAGTATTGTTATAAGTTGAACCAGAAAAACTAATTCTTTCGCTGTAGGTGTGGAACAATCTTCGAACCAACCTTTCAACGCACCTTCTTTATCCGTTTTTGAGGTATCCATTCGTTATAGTCGTCGGTATAGCCAAAGTATTTACTCAAATATTGAATTTCGTTGTTTCGTTTCCGCTTTCTTATAATTTTTTCAATGCGATAAAGTATTTGGTCGTCTGGAAGTTTGATTAACTGTAATTCCTCAGGGTAATATGTTCTTTCAATATTTTGACCATTCAACGACAACTTATAATTCGGTTTTAATGCTCTATCAATTGTTTGTTCAACTTTATATATAGGATCTTTCCAAAGTATATAATATTTTTTATCCATATTCTCTTTCAGATCATATTTCACGCGTACATTTTGTTTTTTCTTTATTTTTTTATATTTCCCTCTAGATTCTTTATTTTTATCAAATAATTCTTTAAATGTTTTAACTTTATAAATATTTTCGAAAACCTCTTGTCGATTATCATCTGTTACATCTCTTGGCGCCATTTTAATAGTTTCATGATACGAACTATTATATGAATTCACGAGATTATCCAATATATCAATATAATTTCTTTTACCAACATGTGTGAAGTATTTTTCCATTTTAGCTTTCAGTGTACGGTTAACCCTTTCAACCATTGCACACTTGATTTTAGAATCTTTTGATGTGAAATAAATGACATTATTTTTGAGGAGAAATTTCTGGAAAAATTGGTTTTTAAATTCGAGACCTCGATCAGTTCTTAATTTGAGTGGTTTGACTTTTTTGAATAAATCTTTAAATGATGTAATTATATTTCGTGCCGTTTTCTTTTTTATTGGATAAACAAAAAGAAATCTTGAAAAACAATCAATAATAGTTATTAAAAAATTATATCCTTGATTGATACGTGATAAATCTTTCATATCACATAAATCGGCTTCAAATTGCTCGTCTTTATATTGAACAAGAATTTTATTTCTTTTAAAATTATTACGAACTTGTTTATGTAAACTATATGTTAATTGGTCTTCTATCCAATTTTTCACTTGTTTTATTGTTAAAGAATTGAGTACTTTTTTAGCTTCAGTATATAATTTCCTCACCCCACCAAATGAACCCGGGCTATTAATATCAAAGTAAATATTCGATAACACATCGTCGGTCGACATGTTCAATTGAGACTCTCAAGGAATTTTGAGATATCAGATTGCAAGTCTGGCAATTTATTCCATTCGGAAACTTCATTCTCGTCTTCGGTTTTCAATTTTTTCGGTGGCTTATCAGTCCAATAGTCGAGTTCCAACGGCTCCACATCTAAAAGTTTCCGTTTGGTTCCTGACGTTCCGGGTGTAGGACTTTTGGGAATAGATAAATCGATCGGGTTCTCTTGTCCAATTTCTTGCTTTAGAAATCCATCAGGATGTCCTGTCTTTTCTCGAGTCAAATGAGCTTTGAGTACCACATTTTTTATGATATCTCCCAAATCTTTTTGGATTTGTGCCAATTGATAGACATAGAGGTCAACGTTTGGAAGACTTTTACTTTTCTGTGTGGCATATCGGAAAAAGTCCGCGACATTTGTGTTTTCAATGAAGTTTCCATCTCTTCCTTTCACTTGCAAATCTTCATTGAAGGCGCCAATTTGGGCGAAATATAATGCCAACTTGGCAATGTTTCGCATTCGTTCCTCCGGCGCAGATAGTTCACCATCAGGTCTTTTTTGTCTCTTGGTCTTACGAACTACATCTGTATTTTGCACTTTAACATCTGAAGAACTTGATATCGGATTTGTATATTTTTCATCCAACGCTTTTAGAATTTTATCTTCAAATTCACGCGAATACATAACAAAATCGTTGTTTTTTTCTTCACTCATTTTTTGAATACTTTTTCAAAAGATCTCCGATCACTGATGAAGCTGCAGGTACTAAATACGGAATATAACCACCAGATTGTTTTATAGCTAAACCTCTCAGCTTTGGATTTTTGCGCACTTTTTCACAGTGAAATTTTCTCAATACTTTACGATATTTGTTGACCGCTTTTGAGTGTCGCTTTTTCATAGGGATTTTTTCCTTTATATAGTTTCCTGTGATCTCTGTTAATGCATCGAAAATCTCTTGGTTCCCTCCCAACATGTTCAAATTATAGTTTCTGATTCGTCTATCAGGAACTTGTGATATAAAATTCAATAAGGGGAGGGATTTAAGAACTTGTTTGGAAACCGGAGATGAATCTGGTTTCATTTTATTAGATTTTTTCATAATTTTGATTGATGAATATAAGGAATTGGAAATTTAACGCCTAGCCTTTTAAATGCTTTAGGTAATTCCTCACATGTTATTCTTGAACGATACCTCTTGTCATATGAACCAGCTGGATGAAGGTCAATCAATAAATACTTATACTTTTTATTAAGTGTCGCATTTTCATACATTTGTTCAGAATCTTCTTTAGAATTTTTCTTTTTAATTTGCCTTGAGAAATACTCCACTTGTTTTACAGATCGAGGTGAATACATAATTATAAAATAATGTGAATTCAATGACACTGTTCGCATAAATTGCCCTTGGACAAATAGATTTTGCACTAAGAAAAAAACACTTATACTCTTATGATGACATGTTTGGGTGAAAAATTCACTTAAAATTTTATTACTCTTCAGTGATTCCATCAAATCGTCTAGAACTATTAAATCCGGTTTATATTGATCAATTATATTATTATTTGGTATTCCTTTGTGAAAATACAAACACAAAGAATCGTTGTTAATAGGTTTATAAATACTCTGCATCTGTGCATAAAACCATAAAACTTTGAATTTGGTTTTATTAATGTCAAATGTATATTTCCAATCATGAATTAATCTCATTGTTAGAAATGTCTTCCCCGTCATTGTCCCTCCTGAAATGAGACAAGTTGTTGGATGCTTAAACATTACTTCTTTATTGAGTTTCATAATTGGTTACAGTTTGTTTAATATATTTGATTAAAATATGAAATGATTAAATATATTTAATTAAAAACCTTATATAGCAGGTCTATTAATATGAAAATTGAACCTTTTCAGGCTTATAGGCAGGTAGGTCATTCCAAGTGAGTGAAGGTTCATAAGTTGGACGACGACTCGGCATACCAGGAGGTGGTTTGTGAGGAAGCATTGCACCATTAGAAAGGAAAGCAGGTTTATAACCATTAAAGACCATTGATTCGTTCACATCATCAATTGCGCGTTGATAACCAATTTTGAAATGAGAAGTATCTTTGATGAATTTTTCTATTTCTTTAGGTTGTTTTCCTGATTGAAAAAGGGATGTTGTGTTAGTACCGAAAGTTGGGAGTGTTCCCTCTGTATTTCCCCACTTTGATTTGGTAATATCTGGTTCACTCACACTGATATCAGCTTTTGGATCATCTGTTGAAGTAGTGGGAACCTCTTCAAATGATACTTCTTTTTGCCGATCATCTTTTGGTAATTTCCCGCGCGAAGATGTCACATTAGAGGAGAGAGTGCTATACATTGCTTTTGAATTCTTGCCATCATAACGAACGCAATCCGGTTTATCCATTCCTGTGTCTCTCGACCACTTTTCAGGTTCAGGGCCAACGTAGATGAATTGCCATTCAGTGTTGAACTTGTATTTCTCAATCAAAGCAATCACATCTTTTTTAGATGCTTTTTTCGAATTATTATTCTCTCCGTCAGTAATTATGATGACAATTACTTTTTCGTCTTCCCATTTGTTGTTTTCAGCCCAACGAATACCGTCAACAACAGCATCAAATAACGCTGTGGTACCGCTAGGATGATAGTTAGCTTCGGAAAGCTTTGGTACATCTCCCTTAAATTCAACATTTCTTACAATGTCGTTGAATTTGAAGACTTCAAATCTTGCGCTGTTATCCTCCAAAGAACTTTGTTCACCGATCAAACTATTGAAACCTTCGATAGTTCCACTTTTGAATTCGTTCATACTCGAACTCTCATCGAGCAAAATAATAATCAAAGTTTTAGACATTTTTTTTGCAATTTGTTTTTCTCAAAGTTTCAACTTCCTGAGTACTTCAAATCAAAGTGAAAAACTTTTGAGAAATGTTCCCGTTTTTATACAGAATTTGAATCATGCGCAGTTTTTCAAAATCAATCCCTCCTTCCTTTAGATTTTTTCCATTTATCAATTAATCTATTCGTTTCTGCAATTTTTCTCTTCCTCTCAGGGCTTATTTCCTTTTTTTTCTCAGGAATCACTTCTTCAATCGGTTCAGTTTTGGTTTTCAAATCAACTTGTTTAGGAGTGTCTTCTAATTTTGCCGCAGGATTCTGTGCATCACTATTAGATTTCACTTCTTCTTCTTTAGGAGGGTCATCAACTTTTGCAACAGGAACCTGTTTATTAAGTTCTACCTTTAGAGGATCGTCTATAGACTCATCATTATCTTTTGCTTTAGAGGCGTGATCTGTGATCACCTCTTCAACGGGTTGAACTACCTGTTGCTCAGCATTATTCGTCTGACCAATAATTTCAACACTTTCTGCACTAATAGCGTTAGTAGATTGAGTAGTATCAATACTAGAGAAAAACACCCATTTCTGAGGATCTATATCTATATATTTCAATTCAGAATCATTTTGTTTTAAACGTTTGAGTAGAAATCCTTTGTTATTATTTAAGTTTTCATCGAGTAATTTTTTGAAAATTATAACAATAACTTTGTCTTCTTTTTCTTTAACTGTTTCAACTGTTAATATACTCTTATAAATTGTATCATACAATTCTGAAGTTCCTATTGACATGTGATTAATCAGTTGATTTTCACTACTTTTATCCTCGATTGATATTTCAAAATCTGAAAATTTTATACATATATAAGTCTGTTTGTTTTCTTGAATATTTTCTTGAAAAATTAAATTATATGAACTTTCAATAATTTTTGTTCGGAAAACCTTATTCAAGAATCCATTTTCGTCACACAAAATCAAAATCACTCTCTTAGACATGTTCACACAATTAAGTAAACTAATAGATTGAATTTAATACGCAATTGTTTCGGTTTTATAAATGATTTTTTATTAAAAAAGATTACATGAAAATATTGATATAATTTGTTTCCAATTCTAAATACAGTTATTCCCCAGATAAACAATTAAATATATACTTTTTCAAATATCGTTACACTTTGTCGACAGACCATACATCTGTCTGAATCGTAACGTACATGACATTGTAAACAATGTGTTAAATGCATACATGGTCTTGAGAAATATTGTCGAGAATTAGTGAGACATATCAAACATTTCGAATCAATATCATTGTCTGTATTTTCACTGACTGTATTTCCAACAGTCAAACTGTTCTCTATTCTTGGAACTTCAGTCATAACACTGTCCCAATATTTTGAATATTTACAATTGCGATGAAAAAGTTTGTGCACATTTAACAATTCGACTACAGATATATAGAAGAAAAATGCAATTCTACAATATGAGCATTGAATAATTCTGTTGAATAGTGTATAATAGAAACCATATTGTGCGAGTTTCTTTGAAACATCTTCTGAGAAGGGAAATCGATATCCTTCAACAATGAAAGTAGAGTAACGATTTTCTACATTAGAATTCAACCATTCATGATATTCGTCCACATTCAAAATGAACTTTTCTTCTTCACATTTCGGAATCGGTATAATCAGATTAAGAGATTCGAGCATACCTCTCTCAATGGTTCTTGATCGTAATAAAGGTGGAGTTCGAATTGAAATCATTCGCTCATAAGCTGTAAAATGAATCGCGTTTGCTGTATTGAGGCTCAACATTGTCTCACTTGTTGTACCAACAATTTGAGTGTTTTTGAGCAAAGGTGCTGGCGAATTCAAATTGACATCGCGAAGATTCAAAAAAGAACACTTTGCACTATTTTTACGGTGAAGACTTTTAATACACATATAACTTTTTGTATATTTTACATTGAAGTTGCACGAAAAACAATAAATTCTTTTAAGAAAAGGTTCATAATAAAAACCATTATCTGCAAGCTGTTTAGGATTATCAAATTCGTTCAATGTGAATGAGTATTCACGGAGAACTGAATGCCTCAGAAGCTCGTGGCGAATAAGCACAGAACTTGAAATATTAGCCATATCTGAATTGTTAACAAAGAGCACTGCTGAATTTATACTTTTTCTCTGTATCCGAATGGGCGGGACGTCAAATCCGGTTTCAATATTCTTCGATCATATGTGATTCGGTAGATCTTCTCTTCTTCACTACTCAATACATCATAAAACTTGTTTGACTTGATTTTGAATTGAGGAACATTAATTTGGCGTCTTGTCTTATGGTGAGTGAACTCTTCAAGTAATTCTTTCATCTTATCAAAATTCACATAATTAACTGTCTTAAAATTCAATGTCAACCCTTTAACTTTGCATACATAATGACTTTCATTATTATCAGGATTAAACACTTCATATGCATAATTTTTTGCACCGCAGGATACAAACTTTTTTATATAATTATTAGGTTCTTTGTTTGTCGCAATTTCATCAGTTAATTCTCCTAAATATACACCAGTTTCTGGCTGCCATTGGTTAGGTTTTTGTGTGAATATTACTGAATCTGTATCGTAGTATATACAACGATCTCCTAATTTGTCTAAAAGGTTATATAATTCACACCGCGCATGTGCGGTCACATAAGCAGCAATAGCTATGTTTGAGTGTGCACTTTCTAATCTATCGTATTTTTTCTTTGAATATTTAACTTGAATGAATTCTTCTGAAACAAGAAACGCGTCTTCAACATCGATAGAGGTATCAGACAATAGCCGAAAAAACTCGTCTTTGTCATTAATAAATTTCGTATCGTTGAATAATGAAGTGTTTTGAGCAAATTTTCCTAAAATAAAAACTATTAATATGAAATCATAGATGAAATATGGATAACATACCCCAGAATGAATTGCATTGTAGTTTACTGACAGCTCTTTTGCCAGGATTGAGTCCAATAGAATCGATATCCAAATCAATATTTTCATGTTCTTTATATTTATTTATAAAATCCATTTTTTGTTCATATGTCAAATTTTGACTTGGAAAATCACTAGACTCAACTTTAATTTTTATGCAATCACTGATGAAGTCTGTGAATACACCTTCAAAATTATTTGTTTCACCTCCAAAGATGTGATCAAATTGCCACACTTCATATATTTCCATTATTTTGTACCCTTTATTCACTGCTAACTTTAACTCAACAGACACCCAAGTTGAAATCAGTGAACGTTCATTTTCATTATGAGAACATAATGTGCTTTGCTTCAAATAAGCACATTCGTAGCATAAAGTGTATAAAATTTGATTATTTATATGAACAGGTAAAACTGGAAAATAAAGGTCAGTTGGAGGAAGCACTTTACAAAAGATTAAACCTTCATATTTTTCAATTGACAAGTCGGTCGGGTTTCTTATTATTCTTGCATGCCCCAGAGGAAAATGTTTTCTTTTGCAGCAATAAGGATAAAGTGAACAAAAGTCGAAATATAATATTTTCTCATCTTCTGATACTTTATGATATAATTTGCTGGCATTCACCCGACCTCCAAATAAAGCATCTCTGGGTTCGATTGGTGGCAATAGTCTTCTGAGTTTAAATCTCCTCAAATGAGATGAAAAGAAATTTTTCATTTGAGGTGATGTTTTTATTTGATCATTTAATTGACATTCCCAAATTTTAATGAGTTTGATATTTTCTTTAGCATAGAATTCTTCTTTTTCCAATGTTTTCCTATAAAGGTATTCCATATCTTTACCATTAACTTTATTTATTACGAATTGACGTTTTGCTGGAAAACAATTGAGGCATCCATGATAGTAACAACCATAAAATTCATATGCTGTCTTTGTACGCTTACAGAACCCGTCGGCATAATATTTATCAACCCTATATTCACGATCTATTATAGTATTTCTCTGTTGTTCCAAAAAATCAATCCACGCTGAAGCGATATA
Source organism: Chamobates pusillus (assembly GCA_034699945.1). Lineage (NCBI taxonomy): Eukaryota > Metazoa > Arthropoda > Arachnida > Sarcoptiformes > Chamobatidae > Chamobates > Chamobates pusillus. The sequence continues at coordinate 10,091 of JAQGCQ010000204.1, forward strand.
ACTCATTTTTCTCGTTGGTTCATATCCGTCTTCTGGAATAATTGCAATTTGTCCTGGTTTTAAATAATTGGCTTTGAATAACTCAATAGTTGCCATTGCTAGAGTTATTGATCGTGTGAAACAATCTATTCCTGTTGTTTTAATCCAATTGTCACGAAAAATCATAACTCCTTTCATCAATATGCTAACGTCTTGAATGCAATATTTTTTTATCTCTATTTCAAAGTCAAATACATCAGTTTGTTTCTTGTGCCAATCTTCAAGATCTTTTCTTTCCTGTTCTGATCGATTATCTGGATAATAGTATTCTAATGCTGGATATGGTCCCCTATAATTCCAATGATCAGGTGTGTTGAAACCGTGAGGAAATTCCGATTTGTCTGAATCGTCACCTAATCCAAAAGTCTTTGAAAACTTTTTCAATGCCATCGGTATAAATGAAAGTGAATCAATGAATTTAATATTTGCAACTTGCATTGATAGAATTTTAGTTCCTTTTTTCAAAATCGTTGGTTTTCTCATTGATTTTTCTAAACAATATTTCAATATGAATATAGAATCATAAGCTTTTGAATTGTGAGCGATAGCAATAACCGGTATAAAATTTGGTGTTTTGAACCGTTTTTTAATTTTATTCAGATGTTCTTGATATGTTATGAAAAGATACTTCAAAAAGTCGTCGACAGTATTTAGTCCACTGAAAATTTTCTGCTCACCTTTACATAGTCCGCAATACTTATAAGGTTTTTCACTTTGTTTGGAATCCCAACAATGATTGCAAACAACTTCAGTTACACAAAGATTTGGTTTATGGTAGTTAAATCCGTCTCGACCCGTTTGCACAAAACATTCGAAATCATAAAATAGAAAAACTTTGAATATATTATCTTCTTGTTCGAGTTTTGATTTATTATGCGGTTTTTGCATACAAAAATGATTGGCTTGTATTACAATCTCGTTACATCGTTTGCACATAAATTTACCGCATTCATGCTTTTTTTCTGTATAAATTTTTTTACACTTCAAACATCGCTTTTTTCTTCCGCAAATTTTTTTATGATTTTCACGGCATTGAGGTGAAAGAAAAGTCAAAAAACAATCATCACATGAAACTTTGCATTCCTCAGTACACGCGGGAAAGGATAAACAATATTTACAATACTCATTACATTTATGAGTTTCTTTATTACTATACCCTTTACAACATTTGAGGCAAAAATAGTTACATTCTGTTAGAGCAGTCATTGATAACAATGCATCTGCATGACCGTTTTGAATCATTATATATAACTGTTTTTCCGCATCAATTCCTCGATGAATAACATTGAAAGGTATTTTAGAAACGCACCAAATTTGATATTTATTCTGATAAAGTGATTGAATTTTTGGGCACACCAAATGAGGATTTCGTAATTCACTTTCACTTAAATTTTCGTTCAAAAGTTTAGCTTTTAGTTCATCAACAGCTTTTGTTTGACAATAGAAAGTATCTTCTCTTACTCTTCGATATTGTTGGTCATCAATTATTCCTTCAAATTTTTCAGAATGTGCTTTGCAAACCACAAAACTTCTCAACAAACAATCACCGTCTTCTTTAATCCTTACAACCATTGTACTAGTTTTTCTCCAGTTATTGAAATCAATTGATAATTTTCTTTTATTTGAGTTTCCTTCAACTGAAGGCATTTTCACGGTCACTATATCCATTTCAAATTCCTCATGGAAAAGAGCTTCCTTCTTGCTTTGTTGGACACGCATCAACTCATTAGTCAATAGTGATGATGTAAAATTTTTGATTGAAATAAATTTTATAAAAACTTCACTATTTAGTAAACCGTTCCGAAAAACTACTCGAATTTTATCATCTCCTGTAAGCTTTCTATATTCGATAACTGATTTAACAATTTCGTCTAATAATTTTTCTATTTTTACGATAAATTCATCTAATAAAATATCAATTTCACTATTTTCATTAAGAATCAAATTAAACAGAAATTTTCTACACAAACCAAAGTATTCATATTCTCTGCTTACGCAGATTCTATCTCCCAGATCTCTTTTGGTTATCTCGATAGACATACTCACAATTCAACCAAAGTTTCTAATGAAACGTTGTCTTTCCACGTGAGGCATTTTAACAGTTATTATATCTATTTCGAAGTCTTCTTGGAAAAGAGTTTTATTCTCACTTTGTTCTATCAGTTTGCTGGTCAATAGTGATGGACTAAAAAATTTAATATGATTAAAATTGGTGAAGATTTCATCATCAAATAACGGGCTCCGTAAAACTACACTGATCATATCATCATCGTTGAGATTTCTATCATCCATAACGGATTTAACAATTTCATTTATTATATTTTCTATTTTTTCAATCAAGACATCAAACAAGTCATCACTTTTATTATTTTTCAAAATTATATTGAACATGTAGGTTCTCCTTAAGGACTGAAAACCTCTACTTTTTTTGTTGTTCGTATCACTATGAAATCGTACGCGTATCTCGTAAGACATACTGACAGTTCAACAATTGCTTGCTGAATGGAATAAATCGGAAACATTTTTTTCATTTTAAACCTCTTTTATTGAGTAAATGTTATACAGTTTAAAAATCCCTACACCTGCGCAAATGTAATACAAACCAGTAATTGAATAAACTGGTATTTGCGCACAAAGTAATTAAAAATAATGAGGATTATTTTGAATTTGGTCAAACACTGGCTTGACTGCTGTAATGGGTCCGTAGGGGTAATCAGCATTCAGTAGGTAGACCTTGGTAAGAGTATATGAGTCGGCCACCAATTCCTTTGCCAATGTATCCGCTTTGATACGTCCGCTGCGATCGACAAATAATCCAGAGTAGATGATATAGAGATTATCATTGAGTTTCTTTTGGAACTTCTCCTCCGCGCCAATGTTTTTGACGATTTCGTGAATCTTATCGAAATTATCTCTCAGATTTTGACAAAGGTGTGATTTATCCAGCGGTACCTTATTGATACACTCTTTGCAATTATTTTGAATAGCAGAATTCATTGCATTGAATAGAGTGTAATGAACTGCTCCAGTGATGAATTTCGACAAATCCTTTTCTTTGGCGTTGTTCAGAAAGAAATCCAAAACATCTTTGATTTTGATCAATTCTTCAATTTCTTCGACTTGGAGATGCACTCCAAATACTTTTCCGTTATCCAAATTCAGAAGAAGTGAAGTCTTGTCAGGCAAACGATGGAAAGTCACACATTTTGATGGATTTTCCGAAGTCGGTGGAAAATCGCCAATACCTCCTCCAGGTAAGTAGTTGTCTTCGAGATGCTCCAATAACAAACTCCATTCGAGAGGCGAGAAGCGTTGAGCGAATTTCTCAAAATAAAATGAGATGCGAATCATCGCAAACTTAAACTTTTTTGCATCTTTTGATGTGTAGTCACCTTTGGAAATACAAATTTTACTAATACTTGTCTTCAAAGATTCTGAAGACGGTAACTTAGTAGTAAAGCCATCTGTCCACACCACCGAAGTCATGATGAATTTTTGAAGAAATAACGAAAATGTTTCTCACTTTTATAGTCTATATGAGGTCACTGCGCAAACTCAATCATAAAATATGTTCATTTCAAATGTGAACTGATCCAAGAATTCACGTGGCAGTAGGAATGCGAAATAGTTTGCCAAATCAGAACTAATTTGATTATAATTAAGGGTATTTCTCAGGTCATATCTCCCAATAGATTCAGCTGAATGTTCACTTAAAACTCTTACTGCATATTTAATACCATAGTCGTAACCAGTTAATAATGTAGTAATCAATACATTGAAGACTTTTTGAAGCTGTTCATTTCTTGATTCTTCACTTCTTTTCAGTTTGAACACTACTTTCAATTTGACACGTTCAAAATTTACTAAATAATCTACACTTCTTGTGAATTCAATGATGTCAAGCAAACCAGAATTTAGAATTCTTGTTTCGAGCGCCCTGTTGGGCACTAAGAAAGAACCCTCTGCCATGAGTGAAGAGTGAATAGTTTCACGCGATATTTATATCAGCTAAACTGGTCTCCTTTTTAATAATTGAACCTGTTCTTCTTCAGACTCCTCCTCCTCTTCAGACTGGTCATCTGATTCTTCGGAACTATTTGGAGGAGGAGCTAATGGAGTGTCAGAATCATAACCACTCTCATTATCATCGTGAGAAAGATATTCTTCTTCAGTGTCATAACCACTTTCAACCTCACTCTCAGATTCTGATTCAAATAAGGGTTGATTATCATTATAATAAAAAGGGTGCCTCAAATTGTGTGGAGGTTGAACTCTTTCATTGAACTCAGTTTCATCGTCAGTCGATGTGTCTGAATCTGTTTCTTCTTCACTAGGTTCGTAATTAAATCTTCTATTCAAATTATTCATTTTATCATCCGATGTGTCAAAGATGTTGAATATAAATGAATGAAATCAATTAATTTATTAATTTATAAGATGCTTTCATTTTAAAAAAAAGTTGCAAGTCTTGACTGAAATTTTTTATATATTTAAATATCAGATCTTAGATTGCAACTTCTTTTAGATGTATTGTATTTTATGTTAACTATTGAGACTCTATTAGAAATTGATAATCAAATATAATCAACTTCATATAGATCTCAGTAATTAGTATAGAACGAGGCTCGAACTCCAACTCTTTCACATGAATGAGCAGTGCGTTAACCATTACACCAAAGAGAGGAATGCATAAGAAATGTCATATTATAAATAAGTTGAAAAATATTCGCTAGAAAGTTATTATCATCAACTTCCTAACAAAAAAATTGTTGCGTATATTGTATAACATTGAATAACCGCGATTGACAGTTAATAGTCGAATAACATTAATTGTCAAATCACGGCCATATAAATGTTAAAGAATACCTTCCCTTGGGTTAGAACTCCAGTTCTTGGCATTAAAGTCCAACGCACTAACCATTAAGCTGTTAATGTTAGTATCAATTGTATTGCATAAATATGAATCTGATTGAGTTGACTAAAAAATCATCGATTCAAAAGACAATTGTTCAAATTATATTGCTCTTATGAACCGATGATTTTCTTTTTTTTGATTGGATTAATATTTCATTACATACGAATTGGTAGCCAAAGACATTTTCATATTATATAAATGCCGATGGCTTCCAATTCCTGTGTTATGAAATGTAGTTGTGTGGTTTTGAACTCGGGTCCCACTTCGATAAAGTCAGAGGACTTACCCATTGGACCGTCGAGACCAATAAAAAAATGTAAGAGCTAATTCATATTTAATTTTGAAACTTCAAATGCAGTTGATTGATGAATGAAAAATAACAAGTATTCATTACTTCAAGAATATTTCAAAAACAAAAAAGTTCGAATTAAGTTAAACAAAAAAAAAACAAAAGAATTTCAAAGTCAAAATTTTATTACAATATAAACCCAAAAAATGATTACAAATCGAATATAAGTTTAAAAAATTTATTAAAAATAGATTAAACAAATGAAAAAAAGATTACAATTTAAAATCAAAGTTAAAAAGTTTATTAAAAAATATGAAAAAAATCAAAATATTAGAAAAGTTTATTCAATTCTTTTGCATTCGTTTTTCGTTTCAATGCTTCAGCTCTGTGTTGAGTAGTCTTTTGATAGCCCTCTTCGTGTTCGTCGTTCCATAAGTAATCCGTGACAGAAGTCTTTTTCGGTTCTTTTCCTTTTGTAGTCTTGTAGCCAACTTTTTTGCGTTTGAGATCTTCACTGTTTTCCTCTAAAAAATTAAAAAAATCAGTCAATTTTCACAGTTTTTTAAGAAAAAACATACTCTTTTTAGACGAAGAAGTAGAGGGCATCTGTTGAGGTTCTGGGCTCGAGCTGCGTGAAGAGTCTGAAAGATGTTCTGGTTCACTTTGTGGCGGCTTCTTCTTCTTCTTTCGTGAGCGCTTCTCTTCTTCTGAATCGGATTCTTCAGATTCCGCTTCTCCTTCTTCTTCTTTCGCTTTGAGGTAATGAGATAATTCTAAACAAATTAATCTCAATTCGTGGCGTAAATCAGGAGAGAACTTATAATTTTTTTGAGTGAACTTTTTTTTCTCTTTTTTGAGAAAAGTGGAGAATACGCTCAAAATCTCCAGATCCCAACTGATCAAAGCGTAATCACAATTTATAAAAGGTGGGTATTTTTCCAACCTTTTTGAAGACATTTCAACTTTTGTCGGAGCACAATTCAAAGAATGGTTTGGCACTTGTCCATTAAATGTAAGAAACCAGTCGGCAAATTGCTTGCACTCCTCTGCAAAAGTCAAGCAAGGATCTGGTACTATGAGGCACTGGTTGTCAATGGTAGAGCACTGGTATGGCAGAGGTTCAGAGGAATCAAAAAAAAGAGAAGAGAAGTGTCTCTGAGGAGCTCTCAAACTCGAATGATTTTTTCAATGAGAGCGGACCTGTTTATATACAGGAGAGCAAATCCTGTTTAGTTAAAGGAAAGGCAGGGATCCGGGAGAGAGCTAATTAGATACAAAATTGAAGGTAAGTATAATTATTTAGTAAAAGGAAAGGCAGGGATCCGGGAGAGGACTAATGGGATACATAAGTGGAGGTAAGTGCAATTATTTAGTAAAGGGAAAGGCAGGGATCCGGGACGGGCAGAGAGTAGATATAATTATAGTTGAGTGAATAAATTTATAGGTATAGTTAGAAGAAAATTAGTCTGAGGGAAGAGTAAGAGTTATTAATGTTAGGGAGTATTTAAGTATATCTCATAGAAAAGAAATTTTTTGATAAGAAAGTTAATTATAGGGATAGGTTAGTAGAGAATTTTTTATGTCATTAGTGTTAAGAGGGAATATTTTAATTTTGAAAGAAATATTTTCATAGATAATTATGGGTAGGATAGGAGAGGAGAAATTAAACCTGAGGCGAAGAGTGAGTTTTTTAGGGGTCAATAGTCAAATAGTATTTTAATTATAGTGTATAGAGAAAAAGAATTTTTTATAGTTAATTACAGGAAATTAATATGAGGGAAGAAATAGGCCTGAGGCGAAGAGTGAGTTTTTTAGAAATATTTTATAGATAATTAATTGGGAGGGATGGGTAAGTAAAAGAGTGCATAAATCATTTTTGAAATTTTTTTTGCAATAGGCCCGCGGCGAAGAGTGCGATAATTGCTTTTCTGGTTTTTATTTTTTAACCCTTTTTTTTATTAATTTATTCATAATTTTAGTTAATTATTTAATTGTTCTAATTAGCATGTTTCATTCCACATATAACCCTACTGACATGGATTTGGTTAATGTTTTCCACGAATTTGATTTCTTTACAAAACATTTAAAAATATCACACTTTAATCGAGACTTGAATTCAATGAAAAACAAAACAATTGTCATATTTTTGACAATTTATTTCTGTTTTGTTTCATTCAAAGATACTATCACTTTATTGTTAATCGATGACAACCAACACAATCTACTTATGGAACTAGGTGATATTGGTTTTTTATTAACAAGAAAAAATGCACGATTCGTAATTGATCTATCTCATACAACATGGTGTGTAACGATACTTATCTTTTCAGGAAACGAACACGAAGTGAATGCTCACCTTGGATATCCCTTGCCTAAAATGAATAAATTCAATTTAATGGAGCAGCAACAATTATTTATTAATTTATCATGAATCTAATTTAACAAGATATTTTCAGAAAAGTTGAGTGTAACCAACACTTTCTCTCATCGATATGATAGAGGTTAGGTCTCTCTCTCTGTCTCTCTCTCACTCTCTTTCTCTCACTCTCTCTCTCTCTCTCTCTCTTAGTCTCTCTCTCTCTATGTCTCTCTCTCACTCTCTTCCTCTCACTCTCTCTCTCTCTCTCTCTCTCTCTTAGTCTCTCTCTCTGTCTCTGTCTCTCTCTCTCACTTAGTCTCTCTCTCTCTCTGTATGTGTGTCTCTCTCTCTCACTCAGTCTCTCTCTCCCTATCTCTCTCACTCAGTCTCTCTCTCCCTATCTCTCTCTCTCTCTCTCTCTCTCTCTCTCTCTCAGTCTCTCTCTGAATTGACCAAGCATTTCTAATATATTTAACTTAATATTCTTAATCTACAAATTCAATGACAAAACAATATTTTAATAAAATTATTAAATATTATGTTTTCCGAGAATAATATGAATCAAACAAATGACTAACAAATTGATTG